>JANRGW010040641.1:0-55620 GCA_024733675.1 Psilopsiagon aymara
GGGCTATGGAACTGATGGGCAGGGGTAGAGCAGTTGATGTCATCTACCTGGACTTGTGCAAAGCGTTTGACACTGTCCCAAATGACATCCTTGTCTCTAAGTTGAAGAGACATCAATTTGATAGGTGGACCACTCGGTGGATAAAGAACTGACTGGATGGCTGCACGCAAAGAGTTGTGCTCAATGGCTCAGTGTCCAGCTGGAGGCCAGTAACGAGTGGTGTCCCTTAGGGATCGGTGTTGGGACCGGTCTTGTTTAACATCTTTGTTGATGACGTGGACAGTGGGATTGAGTGCGCCCTCAGCAAGTTTGCTGATGACACCGAGCTGGGTGGTTCAGTTGATATGCTGGAGGGAAGGAATGCCATCCAGAGGGACCTTGACAAGCTTGTAAGGTGGGCTGCTGCCAACCTGATGGAGTTTAACCATGCCAAGTGCAAGGTCCTACACCTAGGTCAGAGAAATCCCAGGCACAGGTACAGGTTGGGCAGAGAAGAGATTCAGAGCAGCCCTGCAGAGAAGGACTGGGGGTGCTGGTCAATGAGAAAAAGATGAGCCAGCAGTGTGTACTTGCAGCCCAGAAAGCCAAACGTATCCTGGGCTGCATCAAAAGGACCGTGACCAGCAGGTCAAAGGAGGTGATGCTGCCCCTCTGTTCTGCTCTTGTGAGACCTCACTTGGAGTATTATGTGCAGTTCCGGTGTCCTCAACATAAAAAGGACAGGGAGCTGTTGGAACAAGTCCAGAGGAGGGCCACGAGGGTGATCAGGGGACTGGAGCACCTCCCGTATGAAGATAGGATGAGAAAGTTGGGCTGTTCAGCCTGGAGAAGAGAAGGCTGCGTGGAGACCTCATAGCAGCCTTCCATTATCTGAAGGGGGCCTATAGGGATACTGGAGACGGACTCTTCATTAGGGACTGCGGTGATGGGACAAGGAGTAACGGGTTCAGACTTAAAGAGGAGAAGTTTAGATTGGATCTGAGGAAGAAATTCTTTAGTGTAAGGCTGGTGAGGCACTGGAATGGGTTGCCCATGGAAGTTGTGAATGCTCCATCCCTGGTGGTGTTCAAGGCCAGGTTGGACATAGCCTTGGGTGACATGGTTTTTTGGGTGTCTCTGCTCATAGCAGGGGGATTGGAACTAGAGGATCTTGAGGTCCTTTCCAACCCTAACTAGTCTACAATTCTATGATTCATTAAAGTGCTCCTTAATTTAGAATCTTTGGAAAGGAACATGTACTGACCAGCTTCTAGAAAAATAGAAAAGGCTGAAGGAAGAGAAAAAGAAAGTGTTTAAGATGGAGGATTTCAATGTATTTAAGGTGCATCTGCTTTATTCTCTATTTTCCCAGTCATTAACAGTAACTCAGGTTCATAATCACATTCACTCTGAATTGAACTGAGCTTGGTAACAGGCATGGACTGGAAGCTAAACTGGACACAGTGCGTACAACAGGGGCATGAGACGTATCAAATGTATCTCCCCCTTTGCAGTGCTTCCAGGATAATCCATCAGGTTTCTCATGCCTCATGGCTTCCGTACTGCTACTTTGATGTAAGAAAGGAAAAGAACAAATCTGACAGACCAAAAGCAGTCCTCCCACTTGGATTTCTCCTTCTCTTCCTTCCCCAGTATGAGAAATTTGGGGGTTTCTCCTAGTGATAGCCTGCACATGTGGTTTTGCTACCAGAGTACCATGGCAACAGTGAGAGGAAATGATCTGACAACAAACTGTAGCAGCAGGCACCACACTTACGAGTTCATAAAACTAAAAGCGGCATACTTAAAAGCCCATATCCTGGATCACTGCCATGGTTCATTTTCACACACACTCAGATTATGCACTGGGTTTCTGAATGAGAAACCATAGCATAGCTCTCTTTCCTACCCTTTTATTGCAAACTCCCAAATGCATCCATGCAGACTGAGGCCTGGTTTCTCTTTCAACGTCTTTGGTCATAAAGACAGCATAGAATTAATAGAAAAGATCTTCCTAGCAGCCCAGAACGCCACCAATCTTTACTGTTTTCCCCTAAGGCATCATAAATACCCTCCTTCTCAAGCATAGTCAGGAACCTTGGTTCTTGTCTTTATTTGTTTGAATATGGTTGTGGAGAATGAAGGAGAAAAATGGGTTCTCCTTTTCCCTTTTTCTCCATATCCTGTACCACCTACACACAAGGGCAGGAATACACTAGTCAAATGACTCCCATGACCTATATGTTTACAAACCAGCCAAATAACCTTTCTCCATGAGGAGCAATTGCAGTATGACTCACTGATGGCTAATCACAGCACACTATTGCAGTAATAATTATTTGTGAGCATCAACAAAGGAATCAGAATGGTTTGCGTTGGAAGGCACCTTAAAGATCATTTAGTTCCAACCCCCCTGCCATGGGCAGGGGCAAAATTGACTGTTCCAGTAACTGGTCTTTTGTGTAACCACATGCACTTATCACCCTGCACACATGGTACCTCTTTCAAAATGGCATTGCATTTAGAATACAATTGCATTCTATATTTTTGCAACGAGTAATAGCAGGCACAATGTCCCTGCTTGCTTCTTATCCAGAGTTGCCAATATTAATGACTTAAGTAAGCGTTCTTATTTCAAGGAAAGTTCAAACCCAACTCTTTAGAGAAGACTGTGGGTATTGTAGCACAGTATGAGAATGAATGACAGTTGGGGAATGCTGAAAAACTGATTTAAATTGCATCAGTGTTATTTCTCTGCATTAAATTCACAAGCAATTGCATGAAAGAGGAAAACGCATCTGAATCTAGTTAATCAGTAAAATAGAGAAGCAGTCTTTTCATTATAATGCCTTGTTTACAACGTAGGAGCTTCCTGAACTACAAAACCTGGGCCTGATTCTGGAAACTGCTCTGCGTTAGAACATCAAGAATAGACCAGCTATGTCTCATGATTTGCTGATTCTCAGAAGCCTTTGCTAGGTATCCATCAGAAAAGGATATGACAGAATTCCATTTTAAGGAAAATCCCTCTAGAATTGAAGATGTTTGTGCTGGCAAAGTTATAATAACAATAATAATAAAATAATAATGTTTGGAAATTGGAAGTAAACATTCCAGTAAAACGCAGTTACTTTTTTCTTGATCATGAATACAGCTGCCTTAAAAACACCTTCTTGAAACTGTTGGTTTAAGGGTAACATGTACCTGCAAGGAACTAATAACTCATTCTTCCTGTTCTATTTTTCCTGAAGGAAAAATTAGTTGCTGTTTCTAAATGGATACTCAATATGAAGTTTCTTTTAAAGTATAAGATGGAGGGGAGAGAAAAATACATAGGGCTGGAGAACAACAACTTCTGTTGCAGAACTTCAGCTGATGACATAGGATCTGTGGATTATAGATTCAGACATTTCTCAATGATTTCTTATATTATTGCCTAACATCAGCACAACATCAGTCCAAAACTACTGCAATACAAGAGGATAAACCTCATCTGAAAGTTAGGAAATAGAATTCATATTTCTTCATCAAAAGCACAGAGCTAAAGTTACCATAAGTAACAGAAAGTTTAAAACAGCTTTGACTGGGCACTTTAAGATTTTTACCTGCAGGATATGCTTAAAGTAGTAGATAAGTCTGGCATCACTCTTTTGTTGAGAGTTCAGTGAATCCTTTCTGAACTGAAAGCAGTTGTCACGAATGATACCATCCTTCATTCAGATGGCATAAACATAAAAAGGCTGAAGGACTGGCAACTCAGTGTAGTAAGGAAAAATTCTTCTGTGTTCAAAAATTACAATTGAGCTATACCTGGTCAGAAAATTTTTATTCACTGGAAAAAACCCTAATTAAAACCCCAAACATACCAAAGAAGTGTGCTGATTTCAGTTTTTAGAAAGTTGTTTCAGCCTCTGCAGAACAATTAATTTCCTAGTTTGAAGTTTTATCTCTGACCTATTCCGCACTCATTATCCGTTGATCATTATCCACATGTCCATTTCAAAAAATCAGCACTGGACATTCTCTCATGCTGCCTTTCACACCTGGGTACAGCTTGCCTTAAACATCCATGAAGTTACCTCACAAACATCTCCAAGGCTCTATTTTGTTATTTTGCCCATAAAATTATCAGTGCTAGTGCATTATTAAGCTCTCATGCCCTGCTACCCCTGCTATCACTAACATGTTAGCCAGTACTGTTTTATTGCTCTTTTGGGCTTCTTGTCTCTTATCACCTACTTTGCCTCTCCTATGTACTAACATTACGAACTTTAAATTAGCTTTTCACTCTTTGTAATTTGTGTACTGCACAGCATGAGCTGACACTAGTTTCTCACTACAGTTCATAATAACATACTACTGCACGGTAAGATCAATTAAAAGAAAAATGGAGCTGTAACAGGGAAACATTGAGCTCAGTTCTCAGAAAGAGAAGCAGGTGATATGCCTACACCCTAGTGGAATTCAGACACCTACAAAGGTCCACCTTCTCCCAACATGATCAAGAACCCACTGTCATCTTTAATGGTCCATGGAACCATCAAAGTTTCTCAAGATATGGCTTCTGAAGAATGCTACAGAAGATCAGCTACACAGTTTTGACTCAAGTCCATGCTGTGACAGTAGAAAAGAATTTCATTAATGGGAATATGACTTTATACAAGCTCTCCTAGTGAATGAAAGCCAAAAGTATACATTATACACATTTCAAAATAACATATTGTTCTCTCTGAACCTTCCCCTTTAAGGAATATGCAATACGAAGTGAAAGAAGCATGAGTAAAAAAGAATGTGAGACAAAGATCGTGAGAGAGGTTACTCTCATAGCACTTTTGATCTGGCTGACACTGAGAGGTAATAAAAATTCATAAGAAGCCTGTTCTTGCTCAATTTCCAGGACTAAACTGCCTGGATATCTATCCAAAGCTGACTCAGCCTTGACATCTTTTGATCCCAAGTGCCCTATTTCTTTGCAACCGAAGGTATTGTGAAGTAATCAGAAATGCATATATTTCCCAGTGGGTTTTGGTCTAGCCTGATCAGAGTGGAATGGGATGAAAAACAAAAGCTGGAACAGTCCTGGATGCAAGAAAACAAGCAGAAAAAAACCTGAAAAAAAAATACAAACCACCCAACACTCTACAGGAAGAGTTAAAACCTCACAATTTATAATGCACACATAGTTTATTATTTATAGACTCTGCATGCATGCTGTACACAGTGTTTGCCTTGCAGTCTCAGAACTGATAATGTTATATCAACGCACATAGGCAATTTTAGAAAGTGGGATTTTTGCAGTACAAATGACAATGAGGAATGTGGTATGTCTCAAACCAATGAAAGCTACAAAGCAAAGTTAACATTGGCTGGAAAACAGAATTAAGCAGGTGGGAATTTCAGAAGTGCACCCATGAGGTGCTTGTAACACATTGCATCTAGCTGATCTTACTTTTCACATCAAGCTGGTTTTGTTTTTATAATGAAATCAAGAGGAAAAATATATGTTTCATATACACCTGTGTTTGCAATTTAGAGAACATGGAGCTAAACGTCTCAACAGCAACTGATGTATGCAACTGCATTACTGTAATGCCTATGAGCTTTTATTACAGGAAAAGCCTCATTCTACTACCTGCTGTGCCAATACAGAATAAAAGAAATTAATTAAAGAAAACATCACTTTGATAAAACTATGATAGAAACCTTAGTATATTTTAAGTTAGTAAATCAAACACGTTCAGTTTTGATTTCATGCTATTAGTCAGCATAGTCAGTTGCTCTGATCCCTAAAGCATGGAGCTGAAGTTTTCATGATTATTTTCCCTCATGTTATGTTTTCCAAGACAGTTTAAGAATGATGATAGTATAGCCTAAGATTTAAGGGTGCTGAACATGGATAATTTTCAGCCCTAATGTAATTCTGAAAAGTTTATTCCATCTGATATTAGGTCATTTAATCAAGATCCCAATATATAATTTTAAGTTCAATTTTAACTGAACATCTCTGAAATTTTTGCCTAATTAATTTCAGCTTCAAGTTAAAATCTGTTTGACACAACTGGAAATCCAGAAAAAGTGCTACTTTACAGAATCTGTGCCAACGACATTGCAACCAAATCTAACATACAGAGAATCTAACATATAGATATACACTCTTCTGTTTCAAACGTACTTTAGTTTCCAGTCTTTAGCCCCAGAGACACACTCTACTATGTAATATTTACACATTTACATTTTCTGTGTCTTACACAGATATGAATTTTCTTTACACTGGATTTAGTCAATAAGGAAGGAAACTGAGAAAGCAATGAATTTTACCAACATTTTTACATAGCTTATAAATCACCTTATAAATACACTGGAAGGCCAAAGACTACTGAATATCCTTCTTAACTTTATCATTACTGCTATACACAGCATGCTAATACTTTGAGTTCTTTGGTGTGTCCCCTTTTCAGAAAATATGTGAAGCATATTTTAACGGTGATAAGAGGGCAAAAGGATGTCCAGGAACTGGAATTTTAACATGGGATAACCAAACACAAGCTTATTCCTGAAGTGAGTGACAGGATCTGTTTGTTATTGCAGTTGGTTAAACTTGAGCTGGGGACATCTTACAGAAACTATTCCTAATGCTGGTAGAGAGATGGAACTGGTTATTATATAAGTATTTCCAGCTATTTTTTTCTTTTCAGTTTGTGTTTGAGAGTTGAATACTTCAAACACGTTTGTTCTAGTACAAATAAATTAAAATCGAGTAAATAAATGAGAAAGAGATATTGTTAATATTCCCAAGTGTGGTTATATGGCTCTTTCATAGACCATTACAGATTCAAAATACAAAGGTTTTGTAATAACAAACTGCTGTTTAAAGTTGCAAGCACTATTTACAGCAAATACAGTTTGCAATATAAATTATATTTATTGCCAGAAAATACACCTGACAGGACTATGCATGGCCAGACGGTCATAAACTGTCTAAGCAATCATCTCCAGGTGGCCCTGTTTGAGCAGCAACCAAATGATCTCCAGAGTTGCCTTCCAAACTCAGGCATCCTGTGATTTTGTAGTTCTGTGAATTTATAGGCACAGAAGTGGATATACAAGTACTTATTTTGTTTGGGAATTTAACATTTTTAAGAAGTCCCTCTTTGAGAGTACAAATATTAAAGAAAAAGGGACTCCTCAATAAATTAATAATATTAAGATGACAGGCAGAATGTGAAAATCATATATGAATAAAATACTTTTTGAGGAGTGCCAAAGTTAAATTTACAAGATTATAGTTTTTGCACAGTGAGACGCAAATTATTGCAAATAAAACCTCTAATGCATGAGAGAAAAGAAAAAAAAAAAAAAAAAAGAAAAAAAAGAGTACTATCAATTGGATCAGTTATCATTTCCAATTTCCCTATGTTCAGATGCTCTGTCTCTCTAGAACTCTCTCAGTCTCTAATCAGGACTCTGTCCTACCATGTTAGCTATACAAAAACTATTCTCTTAAGTTAAGAACTGGCAAACATTCATCTCTGCACATAATTTTATTAATAGCTGCACATGCCTAATTCCAGCAACACAATCTCAAAGACTTTAAAGGTTAGCTCTCTAACCATTGCAAAACTGAGGCACTTTTAAAACTGACAGTACCCTTAAGTAGATAACATCATGTATGCATTATTTTGTATCCCTCTTCCCCACTCTTTAAAGGCTCTGAGTCTTTTGGAGCTAGGATTAGGACTTATGAGTTAGTAGACACACTTAGCAAAATGCTTTTTCACACCAAGTTGGACACTGAACAAATAAATTCTTATACAAAGTAGGAACATGTTAATAGAGATGGCTGAAGGCAGAAAGGAGGGTATTCAAATCATCACATTTAGGTGCCCATGTTAGGAGGATGATTTGCCTTTACAGTAGATGAAAAGAGAACTCTTTCCCCAATGACTAGGAAAGATTCTAGACAGATGACCCTTCTAGCTTGGGTGCACCAATTAGGTGGGATGAATACTGACACCTCTATTCATGCTTACATTTAGACGTTGTGAAAACACTTCCCCTGATCACACAAATCAGCACATTAGGTGTACCACCATCGAGAACATCTCAGGAAGAGAACAGATAAACTTTAAATACAGAGACAGGCAAATAAGATTTAAATGTAATAAGGACAGCAAAAACATGCATTCTGAAATAGAACAGCGAGGATATCACTAGTGCTCTGTGCAAGCGTTAGAACTTCCCTGTACCCTTGGGATACACTCCTATCTGCCGCTGCATTTGAACACTTCATTTTATGCACTTATCATTAGAGGTCCCTTCCAACTCAGATTATCCTGATTTGTTTCAAACTGATGCTTTGTGGTCGACTGTTGATTAAATACTGGGGGTGTTTATGGGATGGGAGGAGGGGAGATAATTTCTGGTTGTCCTGGTTTACAACAGAAATCTCTGTTCACAGTTTCCATTACTCATAATCAGGGAAGAATCACTCATGCAGAAACAGGTAATCTAGAATGGTAGGTTCACATTTAACCTATTTTAAGAAAGACATACAAGCCAACTTAGTTTGCTAGCCAAGCAAATGAAGTCTGCAAGACAAATTATTTCTCCTCTCTAAACAACACTGAGGAAGAAAAATGACCTAGGTTAAATAAAATGCTAGCATAAGAGAAATTTTCTTCAATGAAACCCTGAATAAGTTTAAGGCAAAATTTGGAAGAGTATATTTGTAACACTCACTAATTAGGAGGGGCAAGAAACCCAACTGGTTTCATGGAGGACCATGGATAAATTCTTGTAATACAGTACTTGATACAGTTATCTGCGCTAGCAGAGCCTGATCCCAATTGTCTGGGGATTCTGTATCCTACATTTCTAATTGGACAGGAAAAACTTATTTTTTTAATTCTTTCGACAATACAAACAACCAAAGATCATGTGTTTAGCTGTACATATCCAAAAAGCAGCAGCAGCATTTCTCCAGAGGAAGGCAAGATTAGGAAGCTGTATAAGGAGAATCTGACACCTTCTAAGAAAATCAAAAATTGTGGAAACATAGTAACATAAATTACACACCCTAGATAAACTAGGGAATTACTAAACCCCATTAATTTACAGGTAGAACAAGGTCTATGCTTTGGATTCATAAGTGTTCTCCTCAAGAAAAAGTATACTAAATGTATTACTGTGAATGAAACAACTCTATATAAACTAAGCCGATTTCACTCACATCTGCTCAGGTCTGAGTCTTAGTAATTCGTGGTTTTGTATGTTCAAGAAGCTTCTTTAGACAAAGCCAAGTCTGGTGGCACCAAAGCACTGTGGGAGACTCTGTCTGAATGGAACATCCATGCAAGACGGAACACAGAAGTGCCAGAAAAGTTGCAAGAAAGCCTGGTATCCTGAGGCTTCCAGACCAGTTTTGTTCATCTCAGAAGTAGGCATACATTTAGGAGAAGCATCAAACTTCCAATCAATACCCAAGAAAATCCCAAAGTTTGACATGTAGCAATTAATGTAAAATCTAAGCACACAGTCCTTTTGTGTTTTCTATAGACATCATATTCCCTTTGATTGCCTTTGTAATTTCAAAGCCGAAAAGCTTCTTAATGCTTATCTGTCAACACTGATTCTTCTAAAGATTTCCTTTTCACTATTTTCTTTTTAGATTTTCACCCTGTGTTTAGTTTCAAGTCTAAAATTTAAGTAACAGTGAAGATCAGTCTACCCATGTTTCCATACTACAAATGCTACATTTCAACTCAATCCACTCAGCATAGTTCAGTGCTGACATACCCAAAATATGCACAATTGCCACTTTTGCTGGATTAGAATCTGGCTGGTTAAGAGAAAGCTATCTAGAATAGGGTTTTCAAAAGCAAACTCAACAATTTTTGTAAGAAAAGGACCAAACCAGAACCTTTCCTTTGCTATCTCTGTGAAAATCTACAGTAAGTCTACTAATGTCAGTGATGAAAGAACTGTGAAAACATCTACAAAATCAGACAATCAATTTATTTCAAACCAATGGAATGCACCACGGTGAGAGCCATGAGTATCCTGGTATAAGTGTGATCTGCAAGGCAGAGTGACCTGAAGTCACTGTTACTTACAAGTCACACAGTACTATCTTTTACCTGTATGTAGGGCAATGCCACTACACACTGAACTCACCCGAGATATGAACCACTGAAAACTATCTAATCATGGCTCCAAACTGACTCTACATGATACTGATTTTATAGGAAAATTCCTTTTTTTTCTAAATCCAGATAGGGAAACTTCACACACATGTGGTATGTACATTGTTATCATCATCATATAATCACTAATACAGTAATCTTCCAAACCCTGTAGAAAGAGCAATCCTCTTTCCAGCTGCAATATCGTATCAGCTATCAGTGCTTGGAGCAGTTAGACCAAGTAGTTTGTGTTGGTCTCATCAATATCAACAATAATAAAGAAATTATTTATCAAAAATATGCATTACTCTCTTTTCAATATGTTACACATAGCATGCTTCCCAAACCAAATGCAATAAAACTTTAAAGTGAGATAAAAACATCCTACATGTCAAACTCAACTCTAAGCTCACTAAGCAGAACAGTTCGTTCTGTTTAGCACAAAGTGGAGGCTTTGCTGACAACACATATTGCCAGTTATCAGTAGTGTTGCCAAGATCTAAATAACATTAGGTAAATTCCACTCTTCTTAGGAGAGAAAGAAAAGCTTTGCTGCCCATGAGCAATGGGTCTGCTTTATTCAGGATTTGTGTGATAGCTTCCCCACTAAATAAGCAGTGAGATGGAATATAAGTGAAGCAATTCTAATACAGCTCAATAGAAGTTCCACAACAACCGAATGAGCCACTATAGAGGCACATCAGGTGGGAATGAGAATATATATTACTGCTCATGGGCTTCCTCATGTCCTTTGGCTTTAATCTGTTGCATTTCCAAGCCTAACATCACAATCCAGAACAGGTCAATTCACTTTACAACTTATTGCTAGAAAAGCAGATAGCCACTGAATCACTTTGAATTAGTTTGAGGATCAGCAGTTGTACACTTGCTACTGCAGTTCAGGCAAACTCTGAACTAACAGATCAAAAAACCAAAGTTTCTGCCCTAGTCTGAAATAACTGCAATCAGCTATTCAGAAAACTTAAAGCAACAAGGTTCAGGCACACTCTTTGCACCGTGATTGCAGATAGGCAGCTCACACAAGGCTACGACCCCATTAAGACTTTTATTCGAGGTGTAACAGGAATGTGAAAGACTAAGAAGCAGCAAGAAACAGGCAGCTACATGGTTCAGTTCCCTACCATGGGTTAGCTGGAAAAGCCACAAAAAGTCACAGGATCCTAAGGAAGAATTGAAGCAACAAAACGATTGTGACATAAAATTCAGGACAACAGCTCTTTCTAAGGCTACTTCTGAGATGCTGAACTTCCATGCTACTTTTAACAAAGGTCTGAACATAACCTCTCAAAGAGAATGCTAATACATGATGTCACTCACATGCAAGCACTCCTGCAAGTTTTTTGCATTCTCTTGCTATCCCTCCATATGCATCTAGCTACCTCTGCATGGTTGTTTGTAAGTCAGACACTATCTAGTGTTAGTAAAGGATAATGATGTTATAACTACTTCCAGCAATGGCAGAACTGGCATACAAACCAGCACTACCTAAGACAGAATAGTTTCAGAATTGTCAGACATTTGGGGTTTAAATTTGTAGGCCAAATTTAATCATTCCGTGGTTAAATTTCTGGCTCCAAGAAATGTCAGTGCCAATACAACAACACATCATTTTTTGTTTTGTTTTCTTTTTTTTTGTTTTTTTTTTTGCATAGGAAATTTACTTCTTATAGTTTATGACCTATGCTAGTTATCTTTCTGTAATGGACAAGAACAAAAGTAAAAAAATTACAAGAGGTTATATATAGAAACCAGAAAAACTTTACTTGAGCAGATAGAACTCATGCTGCACGATGGCAAAGCAATTTGCCAGGTTTTTAATTGTAGGCTATACAGAGTATCAGACTACATGAAGTTCCTGCCCAGTACTGATATACTTCTGTAACAGCAGGCACTGAAAGATTCAGTCTTCATGTTAAGATAAAATGTGAAAACATCAACCCAGAGAAAGGTCAACTGCCTCCTATGATGTACACATCTTAAATCACATTTCAGAGTGTTTTACTTTATGTTGTAAAATATACATTAGCAATTCAATTTTATCACCTGCTTTCTTCCTAAAAACAGAATGACAGGAAGCAAAGGAAAACATATATTGGCTGCAAGCATGGTATCTTCTCTTAAGAAGTATACCTTGTACATTAGCCAAGGTACAGGGATAAAAAAATACCTCTGCAGGGATTATATATTTCACCTCCACAGGGATTACATATTTCCCATGCAATACTAACATTCAAATATAAACTTGTTCTAGAGATTGCAAGCTAGCATTTATTATCTACCAGTTTTACTTACCCTAGACATGCTTACTTGCCCTACACTGACTCTGTTGAAAGGAATTTGGACTGGATTGTTAATAAAGAACATATTATCCTTCTTGTAGTTCTGGAAATACAAATAATTCTTCTTGGCAAGGTATATCCTATGTTTTTCACCCTCCTTCTGGGGGCCTCTACTATCTTTTGTCGTAACATCTGTATTCAGCCCAATATTTTATCCTGTGCACTTTCAAAAGTGTTACAATTTATTTCCATGGTAAGAAAAAAAATACCTTGTTTGTAATGTTTGTAACATGGCTGAGTATTCTTACATCAGTCCAAGACAATCTGCCAGATCTGCATCCACAGTATATTCCATGTCAGACACCCGTAAGGGAAAGAGGTTTAGAGCCACATAATCTAAAACCCACCAAAAGCTCCAGGAAAACTGCTGATATTTTTAAGGCCTACTGACAGCAGGTCTCTAAAGTCATCATTTTGATGGCTCTCACTTCACTAATCATCCCTTCCAACATGGAGCTTACTATGTCTGTAGAGTTAGTGTCAATCCCCACAAACATTGAATGCTGTGGGTGATTATACAGGTATTTCCTTGACTGAAAATGAATTGGTGGCAAATAAATGGAGGGAAACTAATCAGCACTCAAAATGCACAAAGAAATACCCTTAACGTGACCCATCCCTATTCTGCAATAGGGTTGTAATCAGCAGTGAGAAACCCTAATGTTTATAATGTATGTCTGCGAAATAGCCACTGGGACTCTAGAAAACATGAGTGTTGGACTTGCATTTTTCTGTTGATGCAGCTGATATTCTTAACTCTTCACAGGAAAGGTCTTTCTATATACAATCTTTACTGTACATTCACAGAAGCATGGACACTTTTGTTGCCTTTTGGTTTTCACTGTGAAAATTTTGAAACTTGGTATCATCTCTCAGACCTCCATGACTAGGTAGCGATGTTGAAGAAAATAATCTGCTCTTTAAGGGGTTCAAGAAAGATGCCAGTTGGAATTTATTCTAAACCAGGATAAACATGTAAAATGGCAATCTAACTTCCGCTACAAAAAGATTGGTCTCTAAAATGCAATTTAGAGTAGTAGAACATTTGAATAACTTGGGGTGAAATTCTAGCTTCACTGAGAGACAAAAAAAAAAATTTCCAAGTAACTTCGAAGTGGTCAAGATTTCATTCCTTATATGTTTCAGATATTTCATTCAGAGGAGAAATAAGCTGCTTTAAAAATATGCTTCATTTAGATAATTTTCAAATGCACCAAGATGCTGGAAGTATACCAAATCTTAAGTTGTAAATGGGGAAGAAAACCTTTGAAATGTCACCTTATAAAGGGTCTTACTTGGCAACAGCAAATTGTAGCATGCCTTCCCATTCCTCATTCTCCTCTTATAACTATTATTTATTGCCATTACTGGGTTGTGTTCTATAATTGGATTCTGGCACAGATTAATGGAAAGAGAAAAATCTTTCCAATCTGATTTAAAATAAGTTTTACTTTGTAAAATATACATGCAAAGAGTGAAAGATTATCTCTTTGCTCCCCCGTAGTTATTCAGACAATTTAGACATTTTAGTCTAGGCAGACTTTAACCTGCAATTTCTGAAGCTGTTTTTATAAACAATCTGTGTGATTTAGGGTTAGGGTAATTTTTTTCATGTTTGTGGAATGGCTTTCCAGTAATGGATTTTGGCTGGGCAAATAGTGTCTTCCTTTCAAGAAATACACTTTGAACAAAAATTACTACTCACCAAAGTCACATATTCTGCAATCATAAATGAAATAAATGTGGTACTTTACAAACAGCTGAAAAGCAGGCATTAATCAGTGAATCTATTTCAGTGTCTATTCAGAAAGCAGATTGAAGGAATTAAGAAAAAAAAAGAAAAGCATTAAAAAGCATAATAATATAGCAGATTAAGAAGAAATAAAAAATAGCACAAAGAAAATTAAACCTTTCTCCCTCCTTTTGAATATGGTCTTCCATAGGTGAAGAAGCTTTTTCAATCAATTGATTACCATGTAAATGGGAAAGCTGAGAACCATCAGCACATTGACATATTCTTTGGCAAAACACAAGCTGTTTGGACTTCAGGCTAATCAGAACAATACTCAGACAAGGGAACAAGAAAGAAAAATATAAGGAAAAGCCAAACTGCAAAATAGGAAGCTGGAAACATTTCACTAAAACATCAAATTTTAATTTTTTTTTTCCTTTTAATTCAGCTTAAGCTATACGAGCTGCTAGCATGCACTCATTAAGTATATCAGCCACTTAACAGCTCAGAAGTACTCTGTAGTCTAGACATTAAAACAAATGAAAATGATTCTGAGTTTTATAACACTCTTAGAGTCATGCTGTTGCCTATTTTGTAATAAATTATATCTTTGAAGACTACTTTGCCCTTACCTGTTTATCAGATAACACCTGCTAACTTTCCTCTACAAATGCGGCCTGCACGAGGATCCCTTTATTTTTTTTTTTTCAGACCAACTCAGCTGCTCTAGTTTAATGCATAAGTACCAGTGGGTTTTATTGGCAGGTGGACCTAGCATGAGATGAGATAAATACATACATTCCTTTTTCTAGCAGAGTTTTAGGAGAAGGATGCAGTCAGCATCTGATTTGTGACCAGAAATGCATGGGTAGCACCATCTAAAGTTTGGGAAAATTAATTCAGAAGATGCCTGTTTGTGGCTTACATTGACCTAGGAGAAAAAAGCTATTTTACTTCAAAGCAATCAGAAAGCAGATTCTGTATACCAGTTCCTTCCGCTGGAAACCCAAGAGAATGCTACAAACTTGCAGAAATGTTGTAGTTTCTGTGCAAAGGTTTGGGGGGTTTTTTTCTAATGCCAACCATTTTGAGTTTTATTATAAAAGCTT
This sequence comes from Psilopsiagon aymara, assembly GCA_024733675.1. Classification (NCBI taxonomy): domain Eukaryota; kingdom Metazoa; phylum Chordata; class Aves; order Psittaciformes; family Psittacidae; genus Psilopsiagon; species Psilopsiagon aymara. The sequence continues at coordinate 15,362 of JANRGW010040641.1, forward strand.
ACTACCAACTTGTTTTTATTAAGTAGTTAAAAACGTTTGATACTACCATTTTAAAAGCAAAAAACCATAACACCTTTCCTTTCTTTAAAAAAGTCAGCATTGCCACTGAGAATTTCATATGCATCCACAGTGATGTTACACACAAACAGTGGAGTTTTCTTAAATATTGGTAATTTTAATTCCTTTGGATTTTTGTGAACACTCAGAGAAGAGAAATGGATTTCAGATATGTCTGAAAATGTAAATCTTTAATAAAAGATGTGGTCAAACTGACAAATCAGTCTTCTGAATGCTTTCCAGGATAAACACAGCCCCTGATTGTTTCTCTGAGTATGGTTTACCATGTATGAATTGGGAAAGAAAATGTCAAAGGGTCCCCAACCCTTCAGATAAATGTATGCATAGCATATGCATTGCGTTCAAAACAGAACGTTTTGGATCTATCTCAGCTCTTCATTGTTCAAAGTTAATCTTAAAATTTTAGTTTCCTAACATGCTAACAGGAACAATGGAGCTTAAAACCTTAGCAATAAGTATAGTGCTTTAGAAAGAGGTGACCTAAACAAGGTGCTGTAAATGGGTCACAAGGACTGTCTGCAATGAACACAGTAACATGGCATTTTTTCAGAAGTGCATAACATCTAAGAAGCATAGATTTAATCAAAGCAAGCAATAATATACTACAATGGTACCTTTGGGAGCAATACCTCAGCAAACAGGGTAAAGTGATAGATACTTAACTGGAAATCTTACAAGACAGTGCCTATCCTACAGAATACCGCAGGTCATGATAAGGCATATAACCAAGTGAAATCAGGGAAATATTATAAATAATAAGAAAGCACAAGGGAGTTGCTTTCTTTGAAGAAAATCCTTCCTAAGATGGTGATTGACTGACGTGATGACTCTTTTAGCAAGCCAAATGATGTTAACCTCAGCCAGCTTAAATGTTAGAACACAGTAACGCTCCATGTCGCTCCCTCTATTTAACTGTGTTTACAAGTCTTCCAAGCATGCTTTCCATAAAGGAGTGTTGTGATTTCTGTGAGAAACAAGTCCCACACTAAGGCTAAGGGTTTTCACATAAACAGTTTGATGGTGGTTAAATAAGATACCAACAATTGCTGTGCTCTAACAAAAGAATTTTTTTTAAAAAAAAAAAAGATAAATTATTAGTTAATATAATTTCATATCCACAGTCCTAAGTGAAAAGAATATTGTCTCTGAAAGTATTATTTATCCACCTTCCTGGGCATTGAGATGCTCAGTCAAGTATAAAGTTAGTTGACAAAACCACCAAGTAACAACGGAGGAGAGGGTATGCTATAATAAAACAGCCTTATACAAGGATATAGCCTGAATCTGAGTCTCATCATTTTGATATAAGACGCCAAGCACATCTGTTCAAACTAGTATTTCATAATATACCAAGTCATACAAGCACTTCAGGGCAGAAGAAATTAAACTATCAGTTCCTATTCACCACTAAAAAAACCCTTAAACTCTGTTTCATGTTGAGACACCTCATGAGGGGTGGGTACTTACATCTACGAACAGCATTATAATAAGTAATGATTAATTAAAAATTGTAAAAAAACACAACAACTGAGAATTTGAACCCTTCAGAAAACTGCAAAGACTGGGCATGTGACTATCTGGAGGCAACAATTATTGTTACTATCTCTCTGGAGAGTACTTGGCCCAGACATGTCTATTAATACCAGACTTATTAGGTCTTGACAGCTTATAGGACATCTGTTTGTTCCATTTCCCTTTAGTCTCGCCAAATGCTAGCAGCAAAAATCATACAGACTTTTTTCCTACTTCTGCATAACTTGAAAGACTTTTTTGCATCTTATGAATTTTGACAATAAATGAGATCTTCTAGTGTTCTGTATCTGATATATATATGTACAGGCATGTGTATTCAAAGAACTGCAAAGGTGGGTAAATTTCTTTAATCTGAGGACATTTATCTAGGAATAAAGGTTTATGTTGTGGAGCTAGCAAATATTCTTCAGAGGGAGGGCAGTTTTAATAGGTTTGGTTTTTAACTTGAACTAAAAGAGGTTGCAGAGATGAAAATATCTCAGCACACTGTTTTCATGAGCAACTCCCTCAAGTATTTCAGTATATTGCAAAATTTGAAGAAAGCATTACAAAATTTCAAAGAATAGTATGAAGGCTTTTGGTGCAACTTTCTTTGGTTTTCCTCTTTTTAGCATATATTGAAAAGAAAAAGTCAGCATGCAGATCCTGACTTAAATGAAGTTCAGTCTAAGGTATAAAGTACTGGTTCTAAGCTAAGCTGGAAGCAGTTTTTCAGTCCATCTTGCATTCTGCTACACTGCTACAGTATTCTAAATCTAAATCCGAAAACCATTTCCTCCCCATATTGTTCACAATTCTTGTCAAGCTTCTATTGTTCTTGGCCATTATTTCAAAAGTAATAGTACAGATGAGATTTAAATAGCACCACCAGGAAAAAAAATAGGAGATAGCTACTTGTAGGTTATAAATCAACCACAGGCAGTTGCTGATGCTTTGATTCAGATATTTTGTTATGAGTATATGCCAAACAGCTAAACTATTTAATTTATAAGAATCCATATTTGCCCACTTGTTTGATCTTCATTTGGCTGTATAAATAATTGGTTTACGTGTTTAAAATAGCTTCAGCTTTGATTACGAAGTTCATATAAACAATATAGTTTTGTATGCATACATTATTTCATTATTTTTAATAATTAAAAAAAAATTAGCCTCACTTAAGCCTTGAGTAAGGTCCATTCTGAGGATTAATGCATAGGGGTTTTATTTCAGTCTAAAGCTTGTTATGGTGCAGATTTCTTTAAATATTTTCACTCCCAGGAACCTCATATCCAGCAAGTGTTTCAGATAACAAACTGAGATCAGAATTAAAATTTGGTTTTCAAATATTTTTCAACACTTATTGGAAATTTACTGATGTAAATTATTATAGCCACTGGTGAATTATTAGTCACTAAAAAGACAGAAAGTACTAAAAAGAATTATGAAAAACAATCAAAATTCTTAATAAGCAGAAGAAGGTTTTGCAGAAAACTGCAGCCACTGTCCAGCTTCAGATATATTTCAAGATGCATGTACATCATGGCATGGTATTCTACAAAGTATACTAATATGAGTTAGAAAGAATTACATCATTTGCAATCATTCCCTGACAATGCAAATAAATGTATTTCCATTTCCATTAAGAGATTTACACCCACTTATATCAGCTGAGAATCTGATTCAACAGTGTTGTAAGAGTCCCATAACATACCTTTAGTTTCAGTGGGTCTGAAGTGAAATAACGTTTGAGCACAATATTGACATGACTGTTTTCATCGTCTGTTTAACAACAATGTGCATGGGTTTTATTATATTCATAATACACTATTCTAAGTAACTACAGAGCCTTCATTATGCAAAACAGAAAATTACATTCCCATCATCTTAAAACTGACCTGGTTAAGATTTAGCACTATACCATTTACTTATGGATTAGAAAATCCAAATTTTACATCCACAAGGAACTGTATTTTTCCATGTGTTCTTCCCTGAGAAAGTATGATGCAAATTATAAACTCACCAGTTCAAAGTGTACATAAAGTTATATTTGAGTGCATTTATTGGTGCTATTTTTTAACCTACATCCTGAACAGTTCAATTGAATGGCACATTCAATCAGTTAAGAGTTGATGAAATTTGTGACTAGGATAAATAGCAATTAAAATTTTAAAAACTAAGAGATAGTGGTTCCTGTTACCTAAAATATTTATTTAATTATAACAATAGTTTGCTTTTGGCTATATTCATAAGAATTATCACACAAAGTTAACATAATTATTCACCCCACTGTTCCCAGGAATTACAAAGGTCTCAGATTTCAATTTTTGAATCTATACAAACAGAATAGTCTTGTGTTGCAGCTTGATACAAAGGACTTGTTGTAAGACTTTCTTCTGGACATTATTTTCATTCTTATTACACAGGATTTTAATGTGACAAAAATCCAGTGTAATAAAAACAAAGTCCTTAGAATTGTAGTGGGATATCAGTCAGGAAAGGGAAACTGGTAAAAATACCTCTTGTTCCTTTTCATTGACATTTTGAAAAATCTGAACGTACTAACTGTGACAGTAAAAATAGAATTAAATAACACACATACAGTATTAATATGCCTGTATATTTTAACAGCATTATTAATTTATCTTTCCATAATTTCCAGAATTTCTCTTTATTTGAGGAGACATTGGTTAATTCATTGTAGCTTGACATATAGAAATCTGCCCAGTTTCAAGTTACTTTATAAGGCAAAGTAAGATCGCTATCAGCAGAGAAAGAAGTATTTCTGTAAAAAGATAGCAGAACTGAGTTGGATCTTTTGTCTGAGATACTTGGATTAAGAAATATAAAACCACTCCTGTTTTTTTCTGGCATGCCCTCCCTCTGTCAGGGAGTAGCAAAAGCCAGCTGCTCCCTCAGAGCCGCAAGCCAGAAGCAGAGAGAGATACCATACACAGTAAAACAGGGGCCTTGAAAGGCAAAGGCTTGCATTGCCCCAGTTTGCTTGTCTGCCTTTCCTCACTACACCAAACCTCAGCACTGTGACTGGGATTAAGTGTAAATTAGCAAAACTCATCCATTTTCACCATTGTTTGGTATATGAAAAGACGGATTCACTACCAACTGTGTGAGAAACTACAGCAGGTCATCAACACTGGGTAGGACAGGGAACAGTAGAAGGAAGATGAATGATGAACACTGTTGTCAGCATTTGATGCCTACCAGGCATATGCAGGAGATATGAGTAGTTCTCTTAGCAAGAGTATAGCAGAAGAGATATGGCTCTCTATGAACGAGCTGGGCTGGAAGAGTAACAAAAGAAACCAAGGTCAGTTAGCTCCCAACCCCCTGAATCCTTAAGACAAGTTCAGTCTTCTTGACACCTCTCAAACTTAGTATGACTGAATTGTATCAACAAGGTCAAGTACTAGTAAAAGCACTTCTTCCATGTAGTGTGTAACGCCAAGAAGCATAGAACTATTCCCAGTGATAAAAAGGGTCCCATGGCACTTTCCTTGTAAAAGAGATTTTCGTGAGATTAGATTCTGTTGAATCCATCTATGGCATTTTTGTGTAAAACACCCAAAATGTAATTCTGGATAATATCTCTGATCAAAATGCAAGATTTCAAAATAGGTCCTTAACATGAATATGCTATTATTCATTGTGGATCTGTGTATGACAGTTAAGAAGTTCTTGGATTCTGGTGGCTTTATATCAGCCGTGCAAAATATGCTGGATTTGGTCTAGTAAAATGTTTAGTATGACATATTAGACTACTGATATTTCTTTACTGAATTAAGTAAAACAAAAAAACAGCCAACCACAAAACATTTATTTAGGTAGTGCAAGGAATGAACTTGAGTGTAAGGACTTTCATTTGTCCCTTGACATTAACATTCATGCTTGGTTTTTCTCATCTGTATAAAAGAGGGTGAAAGTTATGACAATGGAAGTCCATGTCATACCAAGGTAATAAAGGTAACTTGCTTAACAAAAACAATCACTATCTCCTTTAATTAGTTTTAAGTATCATAACTTGGGTGGTTATTTACCTCATACAAAGGCTGTGACAACACATGACAGCTCATTTTACCAATCCATACTTATGAATCCAATCATGTCTTAACCCAGCCCTCTAAACATGGGATGGAGCCAGCTGTACTGTTCAAACAAACAAACAGAATACTCCAATGCATAAACATAAAAAATAGAAGGATCATACTTGGATGGTCAGAAGAGTTTTATCACCAAAATCTAAAGAGCTGTCTGCTCCTTCTTTCTCAAATATTACAAATATCGAGATTTCTATTTACACTATCTTAATGGGAGCCTAGCTTCCTAAATGTGCGCTTTGGTTTCCAGTAGGGAATGGTTTTCTAGATTGAAGAAAGGAATGGTTCAACCTTTTACAGAAACCTTGATCAATCAAAAAGTCTTTGCCTTAAACTGAGTTGCAGAGTTCTTTACATCTGTGAGAACATGCAGTTCTTATCTGTTAGTTAATGATTAAGTCTGTAAATAGACCTACATGTATCACAGTACGATATTAGGTGAAATAGTATATGCTACTCATTAGACATTAATAATAAAAGAACTGGACTTTACTGTATCAAAGTAAATATACAAGCAGCTCATTTCAAATTGGCTTTAGTTAGTATAATAAAAAAAATAGGTAACTGAGAAGCATCAGAAACAAGTGAGATGAGTCAGGGTTTTCCATGAAAAACAGCTTCACTGTAGAATAGCCAATAGAAATAATTTTAACCTTATTTAGATTAAGAGAAAATGACATTTTAATATTGCACTATCTTATCTAGATTATTTTATTAGTGCTTAAGATAATAAAAGAAGCATCTGGCAGTAGAACAGCATTCCTCTATCACAGAACGTGTGTTCTGCAAATGCAGACTCAAACTTAGTTTTGTGAACTAATGTAAGGTTATGAAAGATTTTCTAATCTAGTATATTCTCTGACTGTTAGTGTTCTTTAAATTGCATTTTAATTTGTGTAAGTTTGTGCCCATTGCCTTCTGGTCTGTCACTGAGGACCGTGGAGAAGAGTCTGGTTCTCTCTATCTTACTACCCTCTGCTAGGTATTTATACACATTGATAAGATGCTGCCTGTACCTTCTCAAGGCTGAACAGCTTTTCCTCAAATGACAGATGCTCATGTCCCTCAGTTATCTCTCTAGCACTTTGCTCAGATCACTCCGGGAAGACCATGTTTGCCTTTACACAGCACTCCAGATGTCTCATGACTGCTGAGTAGAGGTGCAGGTCCACCCCCCTTGACCTGCCGGCAATGCTCTGCCAAATGCAGCCATAGATCCAGTCGGTGTCCTTTGTTGCGAGGGCACACGGCTGGCTCATGAGCAGCTTGCTCACCAGGTAAGGTCCTCTTCTGCTATCTCCATTCTGTCAGCAACATTCTCTTGAATAGCCCCACAATGACATTGGCCAGCTCTGTCAGCACTAAATTCCCATCAGGTTCTATCAAGCAAGAGCTTGAAAATTAGGATTTCCATCAGTGGAAATGGAAACCAACAGCACTAACTCACATGATAAATCTTTCCTGAAATGTTCAGCTATTGTATTTAGCACAGTAGAAAAATGCTCTCCAGAAGAATTTAAATGCTCAGTAATTGAAAGGAATTAACAATACATGTTAGTACTTCTTCAATCTACACTCTAAAGGTAGAGCAACCTCACTTCTTGCTAAAACTTTTCAATCATGATTCTGTAAAATTCACACACACCCAATCCACAGTTCCTGACTAATATTCCCATTTGGGGTGCAATATCTCCTTCATCTGTCCCTATGCTAATTGTTGAGCACTGTGGTCTATTTTGTCCTTTAAATTTCAATCCTTTTTCCCTTTTGATTACAGCTTCAGGTTTCAACTTGCTGTAGTCCAAGGGAAGGAATATTTCAGTGATTCTGTTACAAATTCCTCTCCAATTATGAGAAAAAACTAATATAAAAGTATTCCCCACCGAATTCTCTTTTAATTATAAACTCATATTATAAATTGCCAAAAACTTCCAGCAACATGAAGGAAACAAAAGAGATGGACTGAGAAAGGGGTAAAGAGAGATGGAGGTGGAAGCAAGAAAGAGGGATGAAGGAGCAAGATACCCTTTCCAGAAAGAGTATTTATTTGAGCTAAGCCCATGAAGAGAGCTGTAGATACGCCATTACTAGAGATAACATTTAAATAAAGCATCTACTGGGAAACAGAAATATTATGTCATAGAAGTAAATAAATAGCTCAATGACACAGGAAATGATGGGCCCTGAGTTTCAATGAATGCACATCCACTAGTAGGGACTCTTTTTAACTGCATTATTCTAAGGCCACTGAATAATGCATCACTTTTCAAAGAACAGCAAACCTACACAAGATAGAAATACTATCAACAGTTTGTATTCTGTTTTGGCTTTTTTTCAGTGAGGTGCAGCTTCTGACTGATTCAGGGTTAGTAATAGTTGAGAACACTGCCCACCAAATATTTTTCAAACCATCATGTTTCTAAGAAAAGTTTTGGATTTGATGAGCTCCTTTTTATTCAAAGCAAATTTGTTCACTAACTGTACACACCAAATTCAAAACAGAACAGTTTTCCAGTATTTCAACCAAAATATCTAGGTTCATCTTTACAGATTATCCAACTGGCTCCTAAAATAGTATTTTGTATTGGTACTCGAGAGAAAAAAATTTTATCAAAAATCAAGTGCAAGAAAGCAAAATAATTAGATATTTGCATATTTTCTCATTAATAACTCTTCTGATTTTATGAAAATACTACAGATTATAAACACATCAACTGACTTCTTATGAAAATGCCAATTATAGACAATATCTGAGTTTGATTTTGGTCTTTTGAAGCTCAGGAATGGAATTTAGGATGCCAGGAGCTGGTGAACATATGTTGCTATTTCATACCACATCTGGTAAGTGGCCTAACAGGTAATACGTTCACTAAACATTCATTTCAATCAAGTTAAAATTAATTCCTTCAAACATAACTAAAGATCCTTGTTATTGCCTCTAAGTAGTTGCAGAAAAAGCACTACAGCTTCAGGCTACTAACACTTGCAATTAAGTATTCCTTTCTAATGCTTTGATGGCTTCAGGAAAATTCATAGCTTTAAAAAATGTTGAGAGTCATCTTGAACATGACTCAGCTGCAAAATCCAGGTATCCTTGAAACTGAAGTATTATGGGTTATTTTGTAACAAGACTAGTATGTTACCCTTACTCTGAATCTCCGAAGTTATGCAAGGCAAGCTGAGTAGTTTGTTAAAAGAACAAACCAAAAAAGGTCAGAGGAAACACTTTCACCATGCTGAAACTGGAATTGAGAGCCCTCAGTCAAAAACTCTTCTGTGAAAGAACGCACACACATATGACAGCAGTCCTACAGTGATGGAAAAGTGTCTCTAATACTTGGAAATATCCTAGTGTGTAAAGAGCTGTGTTTTATCACTTTTCTTTGTAGCTGAGATCAAATGCATTTGCAACTGCAGGCTTTGGATAATTCATATATGATAACTTCCTCTTCCAAGTTACTTTCCTGAACACAGTAAAAGAAAAAATCCCTAGCAGGAAAAACTAAATGCAACTTTTGAATTTAAGACAAGAATTGAACCCTGCTTTAGACACTTAAAAGGTTAATGACCAAATAAAGATCCATTTACTAAATAAGCAACAAAAATAATAATAAAGAGCACAGAATTCAGCACTTCAGTAATTAGATCTTTAACAGCATTTTTTAACAGTAAAATTGGCTATTTTATTCGATGTTAAATATAGTTATGCATGGCAGTGTCTGAATATATGACCTAAACGTTCTGAATTAATGGAATTAGGAACTGGAAAGACAAATGTGTATTTGAATGAGATCAGAGATATAATTCTTTTTATTATTTTTTTTAATAACTCAAGTTTTTCAGACATAAAGGTCCAATGATTCCAGGGAAAAACAGGGTACTAAGAATCTCTAGAGAACATACAAGAGATTTAAGGACTGCATTAGATATCACATGCCATAAAGTGAACATGATCTCCAAGTACTCCCTTTCTAGCTTTTCAATAGTTTTTCCAACAAGTTATCATACAGATAACTTGACAAAGCAAATCTTTAATACTACTCATCTATGACCAAACATAAAATAATTCTTACTAATCCACTGACAATTATCAGCATTTATTCAACTTCAGGGCAACTTGAGATTTTGAACTACACTTTTCTACGTGATTTGCAAACAGTGGGTTTCTTGTGATTCTCAGCCTGAACACTCTTTGAAGGTCAAAGATCTTGCGTTAACTGAGAAGGCTTGTTAGAAGAAATAAAGTATTGCTATTCCAGTTGATCCAGATGCTGTTTTTTCCTGTTCTAGATTTACCAGATGATTTCAAAACACATCTACAGAAACACTTTCAATTATGCAACATGCTTAAATTTCAAACCAATTTCTTATGTGATTTAGTGTCAGATATTTTATTTCTGCAGGCCACTAGCATCATGTTTTCTATTGTTCCCGTCAGTCTATTTTTATTATTTAAAGACAATTCATTTTTCTATCATATCTAGGAAGACTGACTTTTTGTATTCAAAAAAAAGCCACTATACATTTAGAAAATAACTTCTGTTGTACAGCCAGGCAGAAACTTGCCATGAAGTGAGAATCCTGAAATGATTCAACGAGGGATTCAGAAGTTTTGAAATTGCTAGCATGAAGGGGTTTTGAAACTGTCTGCACTACAAGCTGCTCTCTCTAGTACACTCTTATTTTTTCATCATAGAGTCATTCCATAGAATGGAACTGTTTGAGCTGGAAGCGATCTTAAAGCTCATCCAGTTTCAATCTCCTTCCATGGGAAGGGACATCTTCCACTAGACCAGGTTGCTCAAAGCCCTGTCGAACCTGAGAGAAGATTACTAGTTATGAGAGAACTTCCTACTTCTGCCAAGTTTTTTTTGTACCACTACTTTGACAGAACAACCATATAAGGAAACAAAGGAATGCCAGCAAATGATACACTTTTGTTATCTTCCTAAGTGCATTTATGGTCTTTAAAGCTAAGGGGCATTAGCAAGGTGTACCCTGGATGGACCACGGAAATTTTCACCCGAGAACAGTCCCTGTTTATGGATCCAGAGGTTTTTGAACTCTTACACACTGAGTTTTACTGATTGTCTTGGGAACATATAGTCCTGAGCAATCCCGGGGTAAATGCAAGGCAAAAGCTGTGTATTTCATCATAAGATGTTTTTTCCTTCTCTGCTCCTGTCTCCTCTGCGTCGAGCTGATCAGACACACAACCTTCCTGAGAACCCTCTGCGATATTACCAGGCAGCTGCAGCAGCGGATTCCCAGGGCTTTTACTTAGATGAGTCCCGCAAAGGAGTTCAGCTCGATTCCAGGAAGGAAACAGTTAAAGACCACAGTGTTCCCCAGTGCCCGGGAGGCAGCCTTTGTGTTTAACATTGGCAGGGGCTCAGGTCGGGCTGGAGGTTTGTTTTAATTGGGGGAGGGGGCAGAATAGAGGGGACGCGCTGACTTCTTCAGGCTGTCTCGCTCTTCTACTGATTTAGCGGAGGTGGAGATTCTCGATCCCACCCAGTCAGACGCAGACAGGAGGATCTGGTAAGACTATCCCAGGAAAAGCCATTCGGAGGAAATTCTCAGCAGCAGCAGCAGCGGCGGCGGCAACCTCGGCATGAGCGGGAGCCGGAGCCGGGAGGCGGCGGCGGCGGCGCGGCAGGGGTGAGTGCGGGGCTCCTGCCGGCGGGGCCGCGGCCCTTCTCGGGCAGAGCCCGGCGCGGAGCCGCGGGGTGCTCCCAGCGCTTCTCCACAACGGTTCACGTAACCATTAGATGACGATGGTGCACCTCCGTGAGCCCGAGTGTGAGACCAAGAGACAGGCACAAAGCAGCTTGGGATAGCTATTATTAAATAAAGTTAAATAGTTCCCTTGATCTTGTCAGATGCTCTGCGCAGGCTGCAGGGAGGTAGCGCTCATCTGCCCATGCACGTTGGGATTGATCTGTGATAGCGGTACAAGAGGGAAATGGTTTCTTTTGTGGCAGAGGCAGAAACAGGAGGCGGTGACCCCGAGAGCAAAGCGCTCTTACAGCCGGAGAAATGTCTTGCCGGCAGTATTCCCCTCGGTGCTTTCGTGCCCTGGTTAAGTTTACTCGCTTCTACTGTAGTCAGATGCTTTGGGGAAGATTAATTACTGTCAACCTTTTAGCTCGCCTTTAATACCTGGCTCAGTTTAACTTCCGATAAGTACTGTCTCCTCGTGAACCTCGACATGGGAATTTTTCCGGCTCGATACCCAGGGCGAATTTTGTCCAGAGAAGTTTTGCCTTCTGCTTCTGCAGGGCTGCTGGGGCACAGGCAGAACTCATGCATGTGGCCTCCACCCGAACGCACCGACCTCACCCCCCCCAGGTATTTAGATTGCATGTGAAGAATACCAGACTGTCTTATTACAAAAAGATATTACAGATGCTAGTCTGTTTCTTACAACGAGCAGCTTGCATTTTATGTTCTGTAACAATGCAAGTACTTCTCAAATATGCACAGAGCAATGAAGGACTGTAAGTAATCCATAAGAAAATATCCTTAGAAAGTATTATATTAGAAATTTTCTAGTTTTGTTTCCTATGGAGAAGTTTCTTCCAGGAGAGAGAGGAGATGGTAACTGGTTATTTTGTTGCCAGCTTTGCGTGCTGGTTGAATGATTGCTATGCTACCACCACGTTCATATGATATGTGTATCAAATTTTTACAAGAAAATATCATTAAATAAGGAGGATACTAATACAATCACTAAAACATAGGGCTGTGGGTTCTTTTCTTAGCTACACCACATTTACTTGGACAAGTATGAACTTGGAAAAGTCATTTAAGTCATTAGCGATTCAGTTTTTCCATTTGTGAATTGGGAAACCATAGTCATAGTGAATTATAAAAGTATTAATGTTTGACTGAAAAGAGTTACAGCCATATGTGCCTGTTGTTTCTCGTATGATTTAGCAACTTGAAATGAAAGCGCTTAGATCTTGCAAGCTGTTGCTAACTGCCCTGAGATACCATCGTAACCAGCATTTCATCAAGAGGGATTTGCTACCTATCACACTAAGCTTTAAACCCGAATGCATAGGAACTCACAGTTGATCAGAGCCTCATCTCAAATACACCAGTATGACAGACTGTAAGCGTGTGTCCCTGGTCTGTGAGGCAGAGCACACTGCATGCCGGACAGGAACACTTATTTGCTGCTCTGTGTAGGTACACACACACTTCCACAGACCACACACAACAGGAGAGGGTAATAGTAGTAAATATTTACACTGTGGCTGCCTGCAGAAATCCTATCAGTAAATTGTCTCCCACATTCTTTCTCTGGTAAATTTCTTGCTATAAACTCCGACTTAATAGCCCCAAAGGGAATGAAACAAGGATTCATTTATTTAAAAGGATCCTGCCAAATCCTTTATGTGAATCCCTAGAAATCAGTTATAAATACTTTACTTTCTACTCTTCTCCTGACAACATGGCAGCACTTAGTCTTGCCTTGGTTTGCATATACAAGCCATGTAAAATAATCTTTTAGCTTAAATTAAATTGAGGCTTGAAGGAAATGGACTTGAGTAGCCTCTTTGGTTCCACTAGAGACGTGGCTTCTGTATCCCTGTGGCAGGGAGCCAGTTGTGGTGGTTACACACAGGCTTACTGGACAGAATGCTCTGATGCTTCCTTTCTTACCTGGAAAAGTCATGAGTTGTTGCTTAGAATACTGCACCAAATGTTTTTGATCTGTAAAAGAGCTTAAATGGTTATCATTAGCTTTGTGGAGGCTAGTACTGAATACAAGTTGCAATGACATCCAGGAACCAAGCGACACATATAGTTTGAAGGGCTTTTCCTGGCCAGAGGTCTACCCTGAGATTATAAAAGTTTTCTTCCTAATGTTTAGGGACTTTGAATATGGTCCAGAATTTAATTTGAAATATATGCATTTTCAGTCTTCATTTGAAATCCAGGTAATTGTAAAGTCAGAGCAAAATAATAGAGAACCTCAGTGTTGCAAAATATCAAAATACTCAGAGAATTAACAAATTTACTATCTTTAATTATTAACACAGTGCTGTTCCTTTATCAAAGGAAAAACAGTAACTTCAAATTCAGGTAAAATATCATCCAGCAGCCTCCAAGGCCTCTCTTTGTTGGCACACTTTTCTTGCAAGACTGCTATCCTGGGTTCAGCATAAACCACAAAAACTGTATTTTAAGCCATAACTTTTATTCACCATTTTTCTCCCATTCATATACAAATTCTGTCTCAAGCTAACAGGGTTTTGTGGGTTCTAATTTGTATAAGCTGTCAATTCTGGAAATTTTTTGTATGTGCCTTTAGTCAGACTGTAAATGTGGTTAGTCTACATTTCAGAGTAGCTCAGTGGTTATAAACATACACTTTGCAGACTGTACATTCAAATACACTTCTCAAGTAAGAATCAGGGTGTGCTAGTCTGCCTGTTGTATTGATTCTGTATTTCTTTTTTTTTGTTTTTGTGTACTGATTTTCTCTGCAGGTGAAGAAGGTACCTCACTGAAACGCTGAATCCCCACTGTCTCACTGAATTGCTTTTTTGGGACTTCAGGATGGAAACCTTGTGTTTAAGAGTTTCTTTGCTGCTGCTGGTTCCAGGATTTGTCCTCGGTGGCAGCTCTGACAGATATGCTGCCAATCGGAGTGACTTGGGACACCACCTTTCCACTTTCTCAGGCATCGAATCCAGCATACTCCTTACCACCAGACAGCCGCTGGTGTCCAACCAAACTGTCAAATGCTCCCAGCAGACAAAGATTGCTGAAACTTTTAAATACATAAACACGGTGGTATCTTGTGCTATTTTCATCGTTGGAATGGTTGGGAATGCAACTCTGCTGAGGATCATTTACCAGAACAAGTGTATGAGGAATGGCCCGAATGCACTGATAGCCAGTCTGGCTTTAGGAGACCTTATCTATATTGTCATTGATATTCCTATCATTGTGTACAAGGTAGGATACAACATCAGTACATTCTGCGGTTTTCTTACAAGTACATTGTCCTCTGTGGTTACTTCTTTGTCTAAGTAGTGCTCTTTTGTCAATGAATAGTCCACTTCAGGAAAAATACAACTTTCTGTTTTGCAACAAAAACCTTGCTCTCAAGTCTCACCTTCCTTTTAAAGATAATGAAGCTCTTAGCTCTTAACCAAAGCTTGGCCTTGGACATATCACGAGAACTCTCCCTTTATTATAGCTACTATAGCTACCAAAGGAATTTATGGGGGAAGACTTTTTATAAACTGTTCTCCCCCTTGATGGACATACAGTATTGGACTTGTTGCTATTTTTGGAATATCCTATCCTTACTTTATGTT
Source organism: Psilopsiagon aymara (assembly GCA_024733675.1). Taxonomy (NCBI): domain Eukaryota; kingdom Metazoa; phylum Chordata; class Aves; order Psittaciformes; family Psittacidae; genus Psilopsiagon; species Psilopsiagon aymara. The sequence goes on from JANRGW010040641.1 coordinate 30,405, forward strand.
TTTACAGAAAATACTGTCTGTAATCTGCAAGCTTCATATTACAACTTTGCAGACAGAGATTATGTCAGTTGAGCATGAAGGTTTTCATTTGATATTTATTACTAGCAGTTTCTCAAAATTACTCCGGAGTTAGTAAAATCAATTATATCACAGAATATTTTTGAAATATTAAATTTCATCTGACTTTGTTAAAGTATAAAAAGGATCCTCAGCAATTCTTTAATCTGTTGTAAAGTTATCTTGTCCCGGTTATTTTCCATTTTAACTAAACAAACCCATAAATTATTTCTAATGCAATATATGTTCGCTTGCATGATTCCAGGACACGCTTGAATGAACAGAGCTGAGTCCTTTTTTAATATATCTCACTGATGTTGACTTAACTTAGAAAGAAATTTGTGTGCTTCTATCTGTGACTGTGGACTGTATAGAGGTGCACAGCTCATGGGATATTATAATTTTTCTCTGTCTTCTCCCTAAATCTTAAGGTGCTTCTGTTAGTAAATAAAACACTAAGTAATATGGCAAAAAAGAACCATTCCTCACAATTTTGGCACTCAAAGATTCTAGAGACTGAACTTCTATTTACATGTGTTTTAAACAAACTATTTTAATGCATGCCTTTATCGTAACTGCTGTTCCGTGGTTTCAAAATGGATTTAAAAAGTAAAGAAATCATGATCTGAAAAATACTGATTTTGTATCCATATGACTATTAGGATCATAACTACTGATCTGCATTATAACACAGGTATTGATAGGACAAGATTATAAAAATTTGAATTCATTAATGGATTAAAAATATGTATATGTGCATACATTAAATTTGTACAGAGATATCTGTTCTAAAATGCAGTATCTAGTTCTGATCTTCTAGTACAAATTACAGATAAGTATTTTAACTTTATCTGGTTATAATATAATATGAATTTGAAACTAGGACAAAGACTGTTAAAAATAATGCATGTGATTTAATAGAAATTCTAGTTTCTGCTTTTCAATATTCCACCTGGAAAATCAGTTTGTTGATAAGATAGCAGGTATCTGTGAAGTATTTTGGATTAACAAATTGAGAAAGATTAGCCTCTGATGTGATTTTCACCTGTGTTTCATAGCTGTGTGGATGCCTAATGTGGCATGAGATCAGGGTTCTGCATGTCTTCCTTACTCTTGGCAAACTGGACTTGTAGGTGAACTGCATCTTCCATCATGCATTGCAGTTTCCTCCCTAGCAAATTACCCTGATGTCTTTAGATAATTGCTAAGGCAGTGTTCTTAGGTCTTGTAGTATTTCTGATTAGAAACTTTAAGGAAAAATGGCACGTGCTTTTCTTAGAGCTGAGTTTGAGAACAAACTTGTATTTTTATTACACAGCTTTTCCTAGATTTTCAAAAGCTCTCCTCTTTCTTCAGAAAGAGAAATAGAAATCTGGAATTAATTTTGCCTTTTGGAATTGTCTTTTGATGGTCTTCAGAAAATTCTTTAGAAGTTTAGTTAAAAGTAGCAATATTTTTTACATCCCTTTTATTACTTTGCAGTACATTTTTGCCATTAATGTCAATTCCCACACATAAGAAGATAGAATTAAAATTATATTTACAACCATAATTCTATCTTTAGTAATTTTTTGAGTGATTTAACCCCCAATATAAATTACTTCAAATTTGTCATATACAACTGTCCTGTTGTATAAGGTTAGCTGCTCGTGTTCTGATGCAGGGAAGTATTTATAAGGGAACTCTAGTACTTCTGATAAAAAATCCTATTATTATTGATAGTCCATTTTTCATATAAACTATTCAGTAATGTGTCTGCTCACGTTAGGAACTGATTTTAAAGTTCTTTAAATGGCATTCCAGTTTGTATCGCTTAGGATCCAAAAATCTGTGGCACCATTTAGCTTCTCGAGTGACATGAAGGGGGGCCACTGGAAATATCACAGTTTGAAAGTGGAAGTGATAGTCTTCTAAGGAATGAAATTAAAGTGATTTTATGTTTGTTGAAAAGCTTAAATTTTAAATTATTTATTACACTTAGTTCTGAACTTTAAAGATTTTTCTAGCTTTAGAGTCAGCCTCATATGGAACAATTTATTAGTATTCTATATAAACAAATGGAGTGAAACACTGCATATCTTATAGATCAGACCTCCATTTCAGTCAGCTCTGAAATCAGAATTAGAGTAAAAAAGAATTCATCTGCATATTAAAATAACCAATGGTCCTGTATTAAGATGGCCACATTGTTGTAGAACAAAAAGTGTAATACTACGTAATTATAATCCTATATGAGAAATAGGTGTAATTGCTTTCCTGAAATATAAGGAAGAAGATGTAAAAGACAAGTAGGCAATGTTACTGATATTCAAATGCATTTTACAAATCCTTAGAAAGAAGCGGCTATAAGGTTATAGCAATTGAAAATGTAAGGTCCCAGGAGAATTGAGCTCGTCACTCTGTTATATATTTACACAATTAAGAAAGATGTGATGCTAGGAAGAAAAAAAAAAAGAAATTATGTAATTTATGTCTGCTGAAAATATGGTTAAAGGTGTTTGATATTTTTATTCTTCCTTCACAGTACAGTAGGCTCAAAAATTCCCCCCTTAATTCCTCCAATTACTGTAATTGTATAGTGGATTCCCTTAGCAATTTGTTAAATGGATTGAGATGTGAGTAATATTGTAATATTCACTAGCCTCCTTTGAAGGTATTCTAGATGTAAGAAAGACACATAACACTTAATTATTGCTACCATATCCACATGTAGTATCAAATCAATATAAAAAATTATTACAAATAGGGTTTTATAGAGAGGGTGACAGTTATAAATCCTCCATTAATAAACAGAAGCAAGACAATTTCATTTTCAATCACATATTTATTGCACTGGACCAAAATAGTTTCCTCTTTACCCAAAACACATTCATCTCAAACATTCAAGATGTCAAAGCTTTAAGCCTTCAAATCAGTAAGAATGATTTCCTTGCAGTGAAAAGAAGAATGAGAAATAAAACTTAGATGGTTTATGCTGTTATAGAGGAAGGGTTAAGGCACTGAACAAAGACAGGTTTCATACCTCCTTTTCTAGTATGAGGTGGTGTAACATGTAGCTGAAATCTCCTGCATCACCTGCATTTCCTGTCACTGCCACATGTATTTGAGGCTAATAAGCAGAGTTGGATGCAATCCACAAAACATCTTCAGAGGGCTGCTTTATATAAAGAAACTGGGCAGTTTTCTAAGACTATGCGGCTGCAGAACATCTAAGGCTAGGCAGCAGCAGAATATCCATAGCACCCCCATCGCCTTAGCAGCACTAAAGCTCTGGAAGCCCCTAGGACTGCTGCTGTCACTTTCTAAAGTTTAGCAAAGCAGTAACAAGAACAGATGTTCTGTACAGAAAAAGCTCTCCATAGCTGTTTTCTGAACTCATGGAGCCAGAAACACTCTAAGACAAGGCTCCCATCATTGGAATGACAAAATTTGGTTTAAATTATGTTATTGGGAATTCCTGAGATTAAGGGTTTATGCAATTTAGAGAAAAATGTTTGAATGAGGTCTACTGAAAACTGACTTACGTAGGATTGGCAAATTATATTGCCTTTCATCTTAATATACTGAAGTCCTTAAACAGTTAGTTTATAAAGAAGTAGATGAAGCAAATTAGTCTTCTTTTCAACCTATTTCTTTAAATGTAAATAATCTGCATTTTCTTAATTATTTTACTGGTGTGTAGTCAAAGACATCTAGCCAGAAAAAAGTGGTTAAACTCGAACAGCTTGAACAGCTAAAGAAGATTATATTTTATTTAGTAAACTAAGCCTTTTTGTTAGTAAATTGCTACTCATGCTTAGTTGCAACAGCATGTAAATCTGCGTAGCCCACCTAGAGTATTATGAGTCTAAATACAAAAGGTAGCTGGTAGTAAGCAAGCATTTTCAACCATATTATCTTCCCTAAAGGAAGACTTAGTGCAGGCATTTCCAGTCATAGATGTTTTTCAGCATCAGAGCTCATGTATAAGTGTTAGACTAACCCTTTTTATTAAATCACAAATTCTGCGGCATATCTCATTACCTTTACTGACAGAATTAATATTATATGTAAGCAGGGATGATAATTAAACACATTGGGACTGATCTTGTAGGCTAATAGAGCAAGTGACATCCATAGTTGGTACAGTTTTGTGCCAAAGGAGTGTGAAGCCAAGCCAGCATAAAGTTAGGTGCACTTGGAAAAGAAACCCTGCCTTACAAACAAAATTTGTCATAGGTGCAGCTTATAGTTCTCAACAAAGTATCAATACCAGGAAATTCTGAGGCTACCAGCTTAACAACTGCATTCTGGCTTTCACTTTTTTCCAGTGGTTTCAAGAAGCAATGCAGTGATAGCCCACTGTGATGCAGAAATCCATGTAACTTGCTCAGAATATGACCTTACTTGGGTGCATGTCTCCACATAGTGATCAGACATGAAATAAATTTAGAGGTAGCATAAGAATTGATTGCTGAGTCTTCAAGACACAAGTTTACACAAAATTGAACATAGCAGTCCATTAGGAATGTGATCTCTCCTTTACAGAATACAGCTTCCTAGGAGAAAGTGTTTAATGTACATACCAAGGTAGCGGTTAAGGAAGAGGTTTTATACTCTTGGCCCTAGTTCAAGATCCATTCTTTTTTTAACTAATGGCAGTACTTTGGGTGGGTGGAATCTGTTTTTTTCAATGAACAGGCAGCTCCTCCCTCATCTTCAATTTAACTCTCATGCCTGCCTTGCTGGTTCTGTGGATCTGTAATACCCTGCAGTATTTAGAGACACTAGGTTTAACAGACTATTTTTGTATATTCACTCTCTTAATTTTTTAGTCAGCTAAACTCTACAGATAACAAGGGATTGTTTTGATTGGAAATATACAGGGTTTACAGTTCTGTAGTAATTTGTTACCAATCCTGTCACTCTCTTTAACACCATACAAAAGACAACACAGCTGGAAGAATAACAAAAGCAATATTTTGTCCTGGGATTGTAAAAATTCCTTTCAACAAATCACTATGCACGTAAGCACACCTTGCAGCTCATTTTCCTGAAGAACAGCAGCACAGCTTGAGAAGTAAGTGGTCTCACCTAAAAGGACGGCAAGTTAGCCAATGCCATGGAACAAAAAAAAAGAAACTAATCCTACTTTGGAAACAGCAAAAATACCAAAGGGGGGATGTCTAGGGTTGTTAGGAATGCTTTACTACTAAGTAGATTTTTGTAATAAATATAAATGTGTTAACAAAAACTTAAAACTTAGGATTTTTTTTTTTTTACCAGTTAACTGAGACAGAATGCTCTGCTTCAAAAACAGGGCACTTGTTCTCTTACTTTTCAGGATCTTTTGAAATATAATCTATTTTCTCTTGTGTGAGAACTATACGTTCCCTTTCATAGCTGCCTAAGCAGAGGAAAAAGACTGCAGGCATTCTATGAAATGACATGAAACCCTTTGCTATCTCCACTTTTACTCAGCTGGGTAAGATGAGTGAAATAGCAGAAAATGCTGCGGTAGTGCAATTCAGAGGAAAAAATGTCTTTGATGGTTCTCCTGCATCCCCACATAACCTTTATTCCTTACAGGAAAAAAAACAACAACAAAGTCAGTCTTTTATCCACCCAAAGTGGAAAAAAGGGCAGTTCTTGGTTGTAGAAAAATTAGGAATGTATTTCCTGCAAAGAACAGTTGAAGAGTAGCAGTGTGTCTTCTCCACTGTGGCAGTACTGTGAATCTAAGTATAAGGAAAAAGACAAGTGATACTAAAGTTAGCAGAAGCTCTAACTATCATATCATGATGATAAACTTAATATTGGTCTTGTGGCCTGCATTATAAAGCTTAGCCTTGGTCTTCATTTTCCTCTTCTCACCATCCTTCAGAAAGATGAGGCTCTTCACTTCCAGCAATGGAAAGGGAGGGAATACCCTGAGACAGGCTGTATTCTCTCCCCTTCAACTTTACAGCTTTCCCTCTTTCCAGAAAAGTCATGGAGCACAGCTGAGCTACATATGTGGGATGTGCAACAGTTCCAAGCAAGAAGTGGATGAGGATTGTCCTGTAATGCAATTCTGTCTTGGATATTTGGGTTGCAGGAAGAAGAGAAAGGCTTCAGAACATTCTTGTCATATGAAGTTCCACGGGGACAGAAGGGCCCCAGCTGAGTCACTGAATTGAAAACCAAGCACAACACTCAATCCACTCATCCTTCTAACTAAGCAGTCTTACAGCTCAGAGACAGGAGGAACGCCTCAGTTCGAACCATCATCTTTTGTCACTTAATGCAGTCAGCTCAGTGGTATAGACCTTGGACATTTCTGTATTCATTCAAATTTCATGTGGATTCCAACCAAAACACCATATTTGGCCCACGCCTTGTAGCAGATAAGGGCATACATAACTGTGGAACATAATTTAAGACAGAGCTTTAACAAGACAGCTCAATGTCTTCTAAAGGAAACTAGCCTTAAAAAAAAGCCAACCCCCACACACCTGGAATACACTGGTGTTGTGACTTCTCCTCCACAGTTAGGAGCTGCAGGTCAGTTGTACAAGCAGACATTATCTGTGCAAACAGAAATCTGTTGGTTTGGTCCCTTTCTCCATTATTGCACAAATGTAATAGAAGTCAAGGAATAAAGAAGGCATTTCTATTTGCCCTGCTGAAGACAAAGCAGAAGCTCTGACTGCCAGACTTGTGCCAGAATTGTTCCATCAGTACCACTAAACATTTAAAATGCAATTAAACTCAGGAGAGTATCCTACATGGGGGTGGCATGAGGGCAAGCACTATCTGTACAAAACACAATTCAGTTTCTGGGAAACAGATATAGGAAGAGAAGGGCTCTAGAGCACTAGGATACAACCAGAGCAGGAAATGGCAGGTATGACTTTTGCTTTCATCCTCAATTCCATGTGGCAGAGAGAGAGGACCTCCTGACATGTAGTTGTTGAACTAAAGTGGTTTTTATAGAGTAGGTCAGAGCCAGTTCATAACCAGCATCTAACCCAGTCCATCTATTTTGAGATGAGCTCCAGGGTCATCATCTGCCTATAAACACACAGTATCAGCCTAGTACTAGATAAACACTGTGGATGCACAAAAGCATGTACTGGTTGGTGGATACTCATGGTTGGATTGTAACATTCTCTCTTTTTAGACTATATATAAATTGCTTGGGATGCACGGGGGGGGCACTTAATGTTTTGTACATCAGCTAGCATATTAATGGCGGTTAGAAAATAGCAACAGCAATAGAATAAAATCAACGGAATGACATTTAAAAATCATTGCAAAGGAATGTTCTCAGTGCTGCTGTCTTGTTTTCTTCAAACTGCAATGTTAGGGCAAAGAGCCCATATAAAGCAGCAGAGAAGGGGGGATGCTCAAGGAAGCTGTGGGCTCTCTGGTGACTTCTGTGAGGTTTTTTAAGACCAATAGCAGAACCTTGAAATCTTGTTTTCTGATTTCATTGTAAAAATACACTGTTGACTCCACTCTTTCCTCACTCAGGAATTGCACCACAGCTAAGCTGTATGAAATACTCGCAAATTGCAACTGCACAAGGAAAAAAATGCATTTCTTTTGCCACGTCTTATTTTGAAACCACAAAGATTTTGTGAGTGGGTTTGCAAAAGGACAACTGCTATCAGGCTGGGGTAATCAGCCTGATACTTGCTATCCTTGTGCCTTGAGAGAAAATGTAATCTGCTAAAATATTATACTCATTTTGTTTGAATATTAAAACATGCAAAAGCACTGGTAGAGCAGAGCCGGTAGTCCCAGTTCTTATGTTGTATCTAAGTAACCCAGGACTAATTAAGTTAAATTCCTGGGCCCATTTTTAAAATACAAATAAATGTATTATTTCCCTCTGAAGTTTCTGTACTAAAAAAAATTGCCAACTAAAAATATCTACTGAAGAAAAAACTGGCACCTGATCCAAGGGAAGTAATGAGTGCATAGCTGATGTGGAATGATAATGGAGTATACCCATGGAAATGATTGCAAAGTTAATCTTAGAAATCAAATAACTTAATTACAATCCCAGTGATTTTTATTAAAATCAACTTGAAAAGAATGTCTAATGATTTGGTACTGATGTTACTTCAGTTAGTGGAAAAGTGTAAGAAACAAAAGGAATAAAATACTTTTAATCTTAAAAAAGGAGAACTTCCTGGGGTTTGGGGAAGGGGTGTACATGCTGGAACCATGATTAAGCTTCCATGTGAAGAGTAATGAATTAGTGAACCTTTTTCAAGTGCAACATTTTCATTTTTGAAGCTAATATTTGCCTTGTAGTAACGGAGTTTCACTGTTGCTACAAAGTGTGTGTTCATTTCTATTGCTGGGTGTAAGCTACAGTCACAGCCATTGCACACAAGTGAAGAGGTGGCTGTCTTTCTGTTGCCTTTTCAAGTGTGATCTATGATGATTAATCACTTGTGGGACACTGGCTGGCACAAAGGATTGACCAAATTTTGCTAAGGCCTCTTTTCCCTGGCAATTCCGTTTATAATGTAGCCTCCAGTCAGTGGTGCCTGGAAACTATTCTGATTTTACACAAGGCAGGAGTCTGGAGCTGAAATTCCATGTGACTACAACTGATTGCAGAATTACCATAGATTCAGATTGCTCTTCTTTTTTCAAAGACTTTTCTACAGCTCTGACATAAACTAAAGTCTCATGCAAGAGTTCTAGGCAAAAGGCAAAACTATGCCATGCAGGTATCTACCTAGAAACTAATTCTGCTGGTAACTTTCAGTGTATTTCATTCAGCCTATAAATACAGATAAAAATCAGAGAAATTAACCAACAGCTGGTAGGTATAATCTCATTACTTTTGTTACTGAAAGTACTGACAGTAATTATATCACCAGTCCTAGTAATACACGCATTCTCACAGGGGAGATCTGGTTTCACCAAATATGATTGTCCTAAACTGGAATACCGTTGCAAAGGTGATCACATTTTTTTCTGCTGTGGTATTGATGGCAAATGAGATACTCAGCTTTCCTTGAAGAAGGCAAGAGTTCTCAGTATGCCAGAAAGCACACAGCGACATGCAGTAACAGAACAAGAGCAAATGAAAGCCACATTTATGTGATATTCTAACACTCTCAAGAAATAGGAGACAAACTTGTATTGATCCCACAGCTTATGTTGAAAAATCTCATTTCAAAATTCAGCTGAAGAGAAAAAATAATCTGGTAAAAACATATAATGCTTAACATAATGCCTTTTCTCTTTAACACTTAACAACATTAACACCCCCTTGGCTGCAAGCTACGAATTGCTAAAATGTGTCTTAAAATGGGAGTAACCAAATGACAATATGAATATGGTCCCAGAGAGATATAGTTAACATGTGATACATATAGCTGCTTCCAGCATTTTTGAGGTATTATTTGGAGGGAAAAAAAGCACATGTAATTTAGCATTGTGATGAATGACTATGAAAAAGAGGGAAAGTGAAAAAGCCAGATCAGGACTGACTATGAAGGGAAGATGAATTCCTACGAATCTTCCATTCAGTAATAAACATCCTGTACACTATAGCAAAGTGTTCTGAATATATTATGTGTGAAAAAACAGAAAGATAACTCCTACTTTAACTGAGATAAATACAGATGTGAATTTTAAATCCCCATAGTTAGGATCTATATTGTTAAAGGTAGTGTGTATTAGTGTGTTTCAATTTAACAGTAGCTTAAACAGGGCACGTTTACTTTGAATACTGCAGTTCTGAGCTACAACCAAATTTGTTTTTCTAATTTTGCAGCTTCTTCTGCACCCACTCTTACTAGATGAGTGTGTTCCACAGCCCAAGATTCTATTAACAAAATTCTCTGGTCCTTGTAGCTGCAAAGATAATTTTCAAAATATGAACAGGCTATAAGCAAAGAAGTCTGCCCAGGTATGAAAATGGCCTGGCAGAACTGACCCTCAAGAAGCTGAACTCTGAAAACGGCAATTCAAAATTCTATTGATTTAATCATATTCCAAACAATATAGTCCTTTTCCAGTTTTAACTGTAAAAATGTTAAAAATATGTGATACAAAGGTTGTGTTTGTCCTTGAAAGAGCACAAGTAATTCTTGCATGCAGAATTCAGTGACTTCAGTCCTCGCACATTTGTGCAGATGAAAGTTTGGTTCCTTGTTCTCTCTTTTCCATTTTGTGCTCTTGTCCAGGGACAGTCAGACTGTGGCACATCACACATACTGTGTCCACTGAAAATGTTGTGCCACCAGTTTAACTCCATTTCATGCACTTGAAAATAAAACTGTTGTGAAGTTTAAATCTATTTTAGTTGCACAAAACAGTTCCAGGTCTGCATCCAACTATCTTCAAAAATTCACCAAAATAAGGTTTTAGAAGCTTTCAGAAGCTTAGGTTGGTCTTATAATTGTTACTCCATAGTGTATAATTTGCTGTCTTTCTCTGAAGCAAAAACATTCCCAAATCTAAACAGTACCATCAAAATACTCTGTGTTGTAGCTTTTGTTCAGTAAGGTTTAATATAAATCTTAATGACATCACAGTAGCAATAATTAGTTAATTATTTGTAAGGGCATGTAGAGATAGGACAAGGGGTAATGGCTTTAAACTGAAAGAGGGTGGATTTAGATTAGATATTAGGAAAAAGTTCTGCCCTGTGAGGGTGGTGAGACACTGGCACGGGTTGCTGAGAGAAGCTGTGGCTGCCCCACACCTGGCAGTGTTCAAAACCAGGCCGGACGGGGCTTTAAGCAACCTGGTCTAGTGGAAGGTGTCTGTGGCAGGGGGTTGGAACCAGATGAGCTTTAAGGACCCTTCCAACCCAAACCATTCTGTGATTCTATGAATTATCCAGATTTCCAGACATTTTTCTAAATAATCCAGATTAAATATCCACAATTATTTTTACTCCTCTTAAAAATGTGGCAAAACATCCAGTAGGATGTTGACAGTTACATATCTGGCTGAAGAACTTGATATTTTAATTTCAAATCTAATGCTTTAAATTACACAATCGCTTTAACAGAAGTTGACAAGAGCATAAGAACTGCTGGCATATATTACACAAAGAATTTCTTATTCAGTATCCTACACCTTACAAAGGCTCAGTAGCAGAGACTTGGGAATAGTAAAAAAGCAATAGTGCAAGAGTGACTCTTCCCTCTTCTTCTGCAAAAGAACTAATGGTAACTGTTAAGATCCTTTTCTTGAGCGGATTCAGATAAGTTAGAGCTCAGTATTTTGCATGGTCTTAATTTTTCACTTATTTACTTTCACTGAAAGTAACCTGTAAAAGAAGACCTTCTGTGACTGCAGTCAGTTGTAGATTTTACTATCCTGAATAATTTGGTATCCTGTATTTTGAATGTATACTTGCTCAAAGCTTTAACAGTTACAGATGCAAAGACTACTGTTTCTGTGCTAATCATTCACGACTATTCACGTGAATTAACGCATTCATATTTGTTATATAAATGCCTCCCTGGGTATACTAACCTAAACCCAGTCACTCATATCATTCCTAAATGGATGCTTTTCTATTGCCTTGTAGTACAGGCCAGATGTACATGTGATGCTAGTCCTTTAAAACATAATATGGAACAAATTATGTATGTGCAATACTTTCTCCACAAACTCAAGGATATGGTAGTGAATACTGTCTTGAGTTACATAGTGGTACATTTACAATGACAAGAATCTACTTGCGTGCAGCAAGAGAATTTAGCTCTGAGGTATTTCATTATAAACTGTGAATTATGCTTGTACTGCTTGGTTCTGGGCTATGGTAATTGCAACTGTTTATGACAGGCTTGAATTAGACTTTTATTACTCTGTACTGGTGACTGAAGCACAATAAAAAAAAATTTTTAACAATGCTAGTTACAACTAGAACAGTACAAAGTCAACACCTAAGTTTAAACTTTCGCCCTCTTGTGCTTCTATAGTAGAAGTTTCTTCTCAGATTCACAGTACTAAGGATGTTCTTGAGCTATGGAGAATTCAAGGTTACAATGGCTGTGGCCAAGAAAAGAAATAATTACAGTTGTTACATACTTCATAAGTTACAAATATTCTGATTATTTTATATCTTCTCTTTAGCTCCTTGCTCAGAAATGGCCTTTTGGAGATTCTGAATTTGGACAGTTTCTTTGCAAATTCCTGCCCTTTATACAGAAGGCATCGGTGGGAATCACAGTGCTTAACCTCTGTGCCCTTAGCGTGGACAGGTACAGTATGATTCACCCTTTTGATGGGCACTCTTCTTGCCCTTGCAGTTTTCCTAAAACTGGGAGCACTCGATATGGTCTTCTTAGCACACAGACAGTACAGATGCAACTTACATTTTGTTTCTTGATATTCTGGCTATAACAATGCACCACATCTGCAGCTCAAAGTATAAATGAAGCCATTGGAATAATTATCTTTACATTTTTTTGAAAGTATTTAAAAGCTCTAGTAAAGCATTATTTCAATTTCCTTTGCTAGACAAAAATTTATTGGGATGTGACACAGTATTCAGACTTCTTCCTTTCATATGACCTTATGTTTGCCCTGTATTTGAACAGGATTATGATCTTTAGTCCTAAAAATACCTCTTTCAACTCACTGCCTATGGGCCATAAATACAGTGTTTATTCTGATAACTTTTATAACTAATTGAGTTTTATTGAAAAACATGTTGGAAACTTGCTTTGATAGTTTGAAAATTAACTCCTCTGCATACAGTGCTCAGGAAGATTCATAAACTCTTTGAGAGAGCAATAACTAAGATACTTTTGAACATTATTCTTTTATGCTTTCTTTCTTCATACTTATAAAACAATAGCAGATGAAGACTTCACTTCTGTAAAAGCTATTATTACTGGTCTTGAATTTACTTGATCATGTTCCAGTCCAAAATATCAGTAATTCTGATACAGAAAAATATTGATAAAAAAAAATCATTACATGTATTAGTACAGTGATGCAACAGGAAAAGAAACTGTAAAATTAACCTCTGTTTTGTTTTACATAACAAGTTGATATACAACATTTGCAACAGATGAGTAACTTAGTATCATCCAGACATAAGTTACAGTTCCTTATTGCATTAGTACTCATTAGCTGAAACCAGAAACAAAAAGAACATAGACAAGTGTTCTACTTACAGTTTGGAGTCTGAGAACTGTAAAAAGAATCCTATTTCTCAAACAATATCTGCGTGTCATAAAATACAATCCCATGGACTGCTCTAAGGAATAAATCATAGATCAAGCACGTATAAAGCAGTGAGTTTCTTAGGTAAGTTCTGACCAATGCAGTCTCACTAGATTCATTCCTGCTGTTCCATGCTTTTTCAAAAATTGAATGTAACTCAGCTGAAGCTACCTCTTTATACATGCATATGTATTTTTTTAAAAGCACTAATTTGTTCATCCTCACAGTAATCAATCAAAGGTTTTTGCCATTTGAGCTAAGTAATGTATGGGATTAGACTCAGACTATTTAATTTCCTCCCCCAATTTAACACCCTTTGCCAAAGACATACACTTTCTAATCTGGTACTAGTCTAGTAAATATTAGTGCTAGAAAACAGACATACAGCCAGATTCTAATACTGAATAACATGAAGTGAATGTAGGTTAAATCACAGTAAAATCATGATCTAAGAGCACCTTCAACAAGTTAGGTCATGTGCTGGTAGTGGCATGGTCATATTAATACAGAATTCCACATCAGCTAATGTTTGCTTTTTAGTATGGAAAATTAATAAACACGGAATTGTGTGCTGTTGCAGCTGTAATGTTTCTGGTCTACAGATGAGAATTTTTTTCTTCAAAAAGTTCTTGAAAACTCATAGAGAATCTCATTACAATAATTTTACATATTCATATTGATTTCTCTATATATTTTATAAATTATAATAATTTATAATCTCATTTAGTCATGTTGGTGGTCTGTAATGGAATTAAATTCTACAAGGTAGAAGATAAAAGTAAATTGGTATAATTAATTCAGAGCTCCATAACTGTTGACTCTCTGTCCATCTTTCAGAGTACCGCTTTAATTAAGAACAGGACTAATTTCTTTTCCTACAAGGACTGTTCTTTTTGCAAACTACGTCCTGTTATGAAATTTCACTCATTACTACTGCTGCAGGCACAAAGTGACTTGCACTGACAGAGTATTAAGTTTTAACCATGCATGCCCAAGGGGAAAAGTGCTCACTCACAAGTGGAGAGGGTCTTAAGAGGCTGAAACAAAACACCAAACCAACCATTCACCCTTCAGAGAACCTCACATTTATTTCAGATGCCTCCCAGGCATTTTTAAACTCTAGGTCATGATGGTGACCATAGTCTGACTCTTTCTAAACAGTGTCTGACTGTGACTAAGAGGAAGGATATTTCCCTTCCTGAGCTTCTACACTTACATCTCAAGCATAATTATTTTTATGAAGAAATGGCTTTAAGAAGATTGAAGAGATGGATCTAATTTAACATGTTTACACCCTCTTCTTGCTTCCTCTGCATACCAAATTACATAGAACATTAATCTCAGGGTAGGTATCTTCATCTGGCACAACTTACAGTAAGTGTACTAGACAGTCAAGGTTTTACCACTAAAACAATGCTCTAACAGCTTTACTGAATTAAGAACTTTGCAATCAACACACTGCTCCCTATATCTAAACTGAAGAAGACCTGTTATCTCTCACATCAAAAAGGAATATATTATTATCAGCAACAGTAGTGCCATTTAAGAACTGTTGTGACCCTAATCTTGATGACTGTTTCTTATGTCCTTGATTATGTCTCTAATCTTTTCTATATTGCTTTTCCCTCTTATCAAGTGCCAGGGATACTTGCAGAACAGACATATGTTATACTATTGAGCCATTTAAACAACTAATTTTCAGATGCAGTCAAAAGGAACAGGAAAACAAAAGCACCTACTCTTAGAGACAGCAAGGGATAGAGGACTGACAGTCCACAGACAAGCGTAGCCCATAATTCAATTTTCATACGTTTCTTGATTTCACTTCATAAGACCCCAAAGAAATTTTCTTTTTTAATTCTGATCAGATACTACTATGGTAAAATTCACCCTAACTGTTCCAAAACCTAATCTGAGTCACAGCAAAAACCACAACCATTCTGCACTAATGCTGTAAATCTAACTAGAGTTATAGAATTACTCTTTACCAAAGAATAATGAAACCATGGAGAAGGTATAGAAAAAAATCAGAAATGATTCAGTGGCCTTGCATATCTCAATCTGTTGCTTATCAAGTAATACTTAAAAAGCTAATTAAATATAATCTCCAAGTACTGAAACACAGACGGTGTAATAGATATCCATGGGGTCTTTAGCTTAGCAAAGAAAGATAGAATAAGAACACATAGAAGGAGGTTTCAGCCAGACAAATTTGAAATGAGAGTAAGGTACACATTTTTAAAAATGAGAGTGATTAACTATAAGAAGAAACCACCATGGAAGTGTGAGGGTGTCCTGCTCTCAGATCCAGGAAGGATGTCCCTCTGAAAGAAATGCTTTAAGCTAGATAAAAATAGATAAGCACACAAAATATGTAATTGTATGTACTTGTACTTCATGATGAAATGATCCCCTGTTCTTACATATTTTGCGTCTCTAAATATAAGTAGAATGAGGGACTGCAGAGTCTAAGAAAAGCAAGATGGAATACATAGCTAAGAACGGAAGGGGGAGAAGAAGAAAACAAGAGAGAGCAACTGAAGGGCATGATATAATAAAGTTGACAGCACATGCATCAACAGCAGAAAGTGAAAAGGGGATAGAGAAAAGAAATATAGAATCATAGAATGGTTTGGATTTGAAGGGACCTTAAAGATTATCTATGTCCAATCCCCTGCCATGGGCAGCGAGACCTTCCACTGACGGGATTGGTCAAAACAACCCATCCAACCTGGTCACACCATTAAACGGAGAAAAGGAAATGACCTGGAAAAGAACCATATTTTAACCAAGGTTGGAGACAGGAGGGAAACAAAGAGAAAAAAGTAAGACAAAACGCACACACAGATTTTAGATTGGGAAATTAAATATAATGTGTGATGCTTGTACTTTATGTCAGTTCCCTGGCAAACATCCTGTATTTTCTAAGTATGAGGGAAATAAACCCTGCAGTATTTTCCCACTCGTAATTATGGGAGGTTTGCGGCTAGACAAAGATTCTGTATTTTACATAACTCACAGAACACCCATTTGAAAAATTATACCACTACTGCTTTTCAAATCACTCTTAGAGCTGTGAGTAAAGAGAATAAGTAATTGTAGGTTAATATGCATTCAGCAAATTTTGCTGTAATTACTGAGCTTCTTATGCTTTAGCTGAAAAAACCATTCATAAAATTCTTCAGCCAATAATTTCTTATCTGATAGTTACTTGAATTGTGAGCTGAAAAAAAGGCTAATAAAATACACACAGGACCCAAATCCTTACTGCTGTGCATACTGATCTTTTCATGTGCAAACCAGCTGTAACCCAGAACAGGTACAAAAATGCAAGACAGGAGAGAAATGGATTTACAATTTACAAGCCTTTTGTTGTCAGTTACATAGTTACACAGGTAACACAAGACAATCTACATTTTTTTACTTGAAAAATATCTCCAGGCTAGATTTATTTGTTAAGAACATCATTCAGTCAAGGATGAGATTGTACCCTGTGCCGTGTGCAGCTGATGGGACCGACTGTAAAATTGCCAGTCAGTAGAAAGTAAAGTTGATTGTTAAATTTGCAAACTTCACATATATTTGTATGAAAGGTTATGTTTCTATGAATATTCCATGTAGGTATTAAAGACAAAATTTGATATTTGGCAAAATGAATTTATTTAAAATAAATTTGAATTTTAATATTTATAAATATGTGTGAGAAGACATGATGCTGAACATTACTTTCTCAATTATCTCAGTGTAGTGTATTTGTTTCAATGCTACCAGAATTCCAGTCTTGTAGACCTCTTCCCCATGAGTGAACCATTGCCTCCCTCCTTTTTGATATCCTTTGAAGATAAGGATGCTTTTAGAAGATCATTTTATTTTTAATCTGGAGGTCCAAAATGTAGTTTGCTTTAGAACGCTTGAAATCTTCATACATACATACAGTACAGAGATGTACTAAGAACATGCCCATGGCACACCTGTGACATGGTTCCTTACAATCTATAATCTGCCTCAGTGACTTCTTATTCTGACATGTTTTTAAGCAGACAAGCAACCTCTCTTGACTTTTTTTTTTCTCCTCAATTTAAGAAGATTATTTGATGAATGGATGTCATGATATATCCATGTAGCACTGTAACTCCAAATGGGAAGGTGCTATCATTTGGGGGGAGTAAAATAAACATTTTATAAACTGATTCATCACCAATGGCAGAAAGTTCTTCAGCATGCATGTGAGATTATTACAAGGTCAAAAGTATTTGTCCTTTCCATCATTTTTAGATTGCAGTGTCTTTGCTAAATTGGAAATGCTAAGCAACTCCATTACTGCAGTTATTGCTAGACAGCAGTTAAGCCTGCTACTAAAAATCTTATTTATGGACTGGTTTGTACTCTGTGTTGTATACTAATCAGTCTTCTCCAAACAATTTTTGAACCTTTTGACAAGAGTTGACAAAGAGTTTGAGGTCTCAAAGCTAATAAACTTCTACAAGTTCCATGAAAACTGTCAGACAAGTAGTTCTTGTTCCCTGAAAGGGGGAAAGGCTGCAGCCTGGTAACAAGAATACTCCAGCACTGAAGAGACAGAGAAGATAAACAGAGGAAGAAGAAAAGAGAGAAATGTATGGGCTGTATTTGAAGCTTCTTTAAGTGTTCCCACCTTTAATCAAGATTACAGTTATGAGATGCATGCATGTAGGAAAGCAGGTTTAAATAATTCCACTTTCTGACCAAGAAACTTGCTATCTAAGGGGTAAAGTAGTGGAAAAATATGTTGTTTGCCACGTACAGAATTCTTAGCCATTCACTTCAGTTTCTTATCAGAAAGTTCATGCTGTCAAACCATCCTAACTAGCTCTCAATTGTAGTCTAATGGAAATACAGAACGCGCTATATAAAACCAGTATTTTTAACATTGAAGTGCAAATAGAACAAATGCATTTTCATTTCATGAAGAGTATTTTCACAGTATCCATTGCATGGAAGCTGACAACTTCATTCTAGATAGCACTGCTGTTACAGCTGAGGTAGCTGAAGGAGATAGCTGGTTTGTATGTATTAGAATGGCTTACATGCCTGGAAGCTTGTTTTCTCTTATTACGTCAGTTGATCTAGTAAAAGATATAATCTGCCTTCACAAACCTTGCCTACTTTAATTAGAAATCATTAGTGTAGTCCGCATAGAAGAATTCCATGTAATCCTGTGCAGAACAGTTGCAACTATCTCTCAGCCATCCACCCCTTGATGTGCTCTGCTGTGTCCTAGGTGGCTTGATAGCTGGCAGAGCCCCTGGAACAGCCAGAAGAAACAAGCAATACAAGTCTAAGATGTCAGCTTTAGGATTTTACTTAATATAGACAAAATTAAACCAAGATATTTGAATGTAAAGAAGAAACTGAAGGTTGGAAACTTATGCTTGTGTCTTTCAGGTACAGAGCAGTTGCGTCCTGGAGCCGTGTTCAGGGAATTGGAATCCCTATGATCACTGCTATTGAAATTTTCTCCATTTGGCTTCTGTCCTTCATACTGGCTATACCAGAAGCAATCGGTTTTGCTGTGGTACCTTTCAGATACAAGGATGAAGGTTATGTTACCTGCATGCTCAACCCTACAAATAGTTTTATGTTGGTAAGTAACATTCATTCTTATTGTTTTGGAATCAAGAGTGTATAGGTTAGACATTGGATTACATATACTTCGTTCATTACATATACTTCGTCCATTAAAGTACAAAATGTATTCTAATGTATATTGGTGCAAAGAGGACTCTTCAATTACTGTGACCTGATTTTCAGCTAGAGATATTAAATGGGACTTCACAACATCTTCATTTCCTCACTACTGAGGATTATTAATACAGAATTTTGCAATTCAGGTGTGCTTAAAATACAGTCAAGAGATGTACCTTGGTAGCCAGAGCCTTGGAAAGTATTGTTTCCAGGTAAAACACCTCAGAGCTTGTAAATGTCAAACCCCATGTTTTACCATGATTAGTCACCCTTTTGCATGCAGTAGCCAGCTCTTTTGGCAGGCAAAGAGAAGGGTGGGGCCATCCTCTAGCATAACTCTTCCTATTCTATATGCACTTACAAAATCAAACAGAGAATAATCCCTTTATTTACAAAAAATTACAACTACAAATCTGTCAGACTCACATCTCCAACCTAGGAAGCTTGGGCACTGTTAGCTGTCATCTAGATAGAGCAACTCAAGAGCAAGAGAAGTACTGAGAAACATCAGGCTTCTTTGGCACATTTTACAGCCTTCATAGTGCTTCTGCAGCTTACCAGTTGCCAATATCCACATTAGCTTGTTCGAAGGAAGTTAGGTGAGTAGTCACTACAGAATTAATATATCTTTAATGCATAGGGAGATAGTGATTTTCCTCCTGACCTTACACTGAGAAAACAGGAAAGTGGCATCTTAGGTTTTCCTTTGTGAACCCAAAGAAGAGCTAGCCACCTTTCATCCACTGATAAAGTAATATTCTGTTTTGTCTCAGAGAAGGCAGAGAGTGCAAATTCTTTAGTCTCGAGGGTAAATCCCATTTTTTTTAATGTCTAGCACTTCTTCTTTTACTGGGTCAGAACATGGCCTGGGCTAGGAGGGGGAAGGATAGGGCAAAATGGAAACGGGAAATTTAGAAAATAAAAAGTATGGATGGTGTTTTTCAGAGGAACATCTCCAACTTTGGTAGGGTTACACAGACTGTAGGGATGGCAAAAACAGCAAGAGAAAATTGCAAGAGAAAACGAAAGGAATTCCCTAATGGAAATAATCAATGCAGATGGAGATAGAGCAGAGTTGCCCAAAACTTCCTGTAACTTTGTTTCCAAACTCTTCAGACTATATGACTGTAAATATTTTAGTCACAAGAATATGATTGATGAAATGCATACTGCATCAAATTTCCCTTTTGTAATGCTGTTTTTCTCTACAAATGTGCCTGGACAATCTTCACTTCTCTCTCTCTAACAAAAAATAAATTATCTCTTCTCTCTTTTCCAAAACTCTACAGTTCAGGTCTTCCATAGCCATACTAACTTTAATTATTGTTCTGTTCTTAATGTGATAAGTAGAATAGCTTGTTTTGTTCTATTAGCAAGAATTACTATCTTACTTTCTGAGTATAATTCAAAAGCTCCAAATCTCCCCATACCAGTTTGCTTTTCAAGGAAACAAACCAGCATTTATGTCCAAGCTGAGAGTAAATGTTGGATGGGTCAGTCAAAACAGTGTGTCATGTTTCAAGGCACTGCATGCAAGTGCAATCTGAACATTAAAATGGAAATGCCACTTTAACCTTAACTACACCACTTAATACCACACACACCACAATAAATAATTGCTAAATCTTGGGAAGGTTCTATGATTAACCTCTTTTTGTTTAATAGGAGTTTTATTCATATTTAGAGCTATCCTTGAAAGACTTAAAAGTTTCATGCTAGACCATGATTCCCAAGAGGCTGAGTGCACTAGGAAACTTGTTTAAAATGCACATTTCCTGTAGAAAATCAGTTCCATGTGGGCTTTCAAGACAAACAAAAGAATGTCTACTTCTCTTAAATCAACCCAATTTCATGCTTTGATGTAAGCTTTGTGAAACTCAAATTCCACAATTAATCATTTGCAGACATTTTCATGTAGGTTTTATACACAGTATGCATTTTGTTGTGCTGCCCAGCCAACATGATTCTAGGCTGACTTGGAGGAATCTGCCATGGAAAAGATAATTGTCTCCATGTACTTGTAATCCTTTTCTCTGCAGAAGGAGTTGCAATTAGATTTCCCCTCAGTACAAACTCTTCAAATATGAGGCATATTGTTTTCTGGTTTTCTCCTGGCAGAACCACTGTTCCCACTGGAGAAAATTCTGCCCCCAAGGAGAGTGCAACTATGCAGCAAACTGTAGCCCCTCCTCACACAGGGATGAGGCTAATGAGGAGGAGGAAACAAGCTAATCGAGACAATTCAGAATGTCCTGTGAGGTGGGGTTTTGGACTAGATACCAGCAGCATACTCTAAATTAGCAAGCTCTGGAAGCAGCTAACTTTTTTGGGGCAGTGGGAGAAAAATCAAAAGCCTCCCCTATTTCTTACTAAGTCAACTTTCTAGTGTAACTACAGAAGATTTAAAAATTGACATTATTAAATATTAGCCTGTTAACTGTACCCACTTTTTTAATCTTTCAAAGTACCAGTCAGCTTTAAACATAAACAAGATGTCGAAAGCTTGGCTTTTACAAACAGGATTCATATAATCCTCAGCTACTAGCATTTTGACATCTGGTGTGGGAACAGTGATGTACAAGAGCACATCCGCTAGGAATAAACAAGCTAGGGGAAAGATTATGAGAAAGAAGGTTCCTTTTTACACTCATCCATCTCAGTGACTAATAACTTTAGGCAGGAAGTATTTAAAATGTCATATTTCAGTGCATACTTTTGGCCAAGCATGAAAGTTAAAACCCAAGATACAATATTTTCTCAAGTCTTAAAATATAATCATTTACAAGAACAAGTAATTTTAAATGTTTCATTAAATGTAGTATTTCCTATAGTACATAAGTGTACTAACTTGAACCACATCTTAAATCACAGCTAACATTTCAAATTACACAGCTACTTTATCAAGTCCCCTGGTGTCCTGTCACAAAAGGCAAATGGTATGCATGGCAGGCAAAGGGTTAAAAGTAATTGTACTACTAGAAGCCACCCATCCTAAGCTTTGCATGTTTCAGACAACACTTATGAAGTGGCTCCTGTCTGCTCAATACATAAGCAAACCAACTACCAATCTTTTCACTGATAACAAAAGGTGATTAAACCTACAAGACATTTTGAATTTTCCTTTTTTGGAATCAGGACAGAAGCCATAGAGCTAAATGGCATTTCCTGAGACAGGCTTTTAGTAAGATTTGTTATCTCTAACTGACACTTTACGTTTTGGCATGTCTTTTTCATGAAACTGGATTCATGAAACTGGAATGTAAATGTTCAGAAAACACAAACAAAATTAATTCCAACCCGTTACAGATTGCAACAAAGGTTGCAAGGTAGGCCACAATTCCCAGTTGTTAGTTCAAAAGGGACTGACACTAAGAAATATTACATAATTTGTGTTGTTTACCAATAGACCAGCGTACCCACTGTCACCCTTCCCAAGACCTTTCTGTGGTACTTTCCATTGAATCATAAGAAAATAGCTTCTCTTTTCTTTACCTTATCTACAGTTCTACAAAGACGCAAAGGATTGGTGGCTGTTTGGTTTCTATTTCTGCATGCCGCTGGCGTGTACTGCCATCTTTTATACACTAATGACCTGTGAAATGTTAAACAGAAGAAACAGCAACTTGAGAATTGCCCTCAGTGAACACCTTAAGCAGGTAAATATCAGGGATGCCAATGTTTTAAAACACTGTTCTCTCTTTGGGTTAGTTTAGAAATGGTTCAAAGTTAATCTGAATACAGTAAATTGCAGAAAGTGAAGATGTAGGCTATTTCTGATGTTAAGGTATTTATTTAAATCCCAGAACACAAGACTAAATCATAGCATACGGAAGTACCACAGACCACATGCTTGGGAAACTGGCCAGTTTCTTTTCCTAAGAATGTATGACAATCGTGCTCTCCTGCACTTTAACCTCAAATCACTACTGGCTAAATGCTTTGAAATTAAGCTACAAAGATTTGCCAAAAAAAGATGTCTCTTTTTATTCAAAAAGATATGCTTCCATGGGTTCCCCCTACTTTTGTCACAATTTGATATGCCACTTTAATTTTATATAAAGAGCAATTGTTGAATAACCTGGTTTAAAACAGAGTGGATTTTTTTGTCAGGGTTATTGCACTGTTGCAGTACCACTGCTGTAGCTGTTTGTACAGAGCAAGAGCAGAACAGTACAAATAAATTATCATAGTGTGAAGTCACTCACGGAACCATCAGATCTCACTTTGCTGTTTTTGCCATGCTGTCTGATATTTAATTCTGAACTGAAATTTCAAAAACAATCTGCAGATTTTCCGCTGTGTTAATGTCTGCCCTTCAAATGCCACTCTTTATTTCACATTCCACTTGTGAACTCTTAAAGCAGTTCCCTCAGTAGAGGAGTGAGGTTCCTCCACTGCTGGTTCATTCTAGATCGGGGAAGATGGGAAAATCCTCCCCTCATGGGGCCCCAGGGCCTCCACCACAGTCTGTCGAGGGCCACACACAAGCTACTCCACCCATTAGAACTAGAATGGTATGTACAGGGTGGGGGGGGGAATCCACCCTCCAGCTTTCTCATACTGACGTGTAGTGTCCATCAAGCTACTCAGACTGTATTCCACATTTTACCGATGTTTGCCTTTTTAACTATCATCTTTTTCCTTCTTCCTTCCTTTCCTACCTACAGCCTTGTCCACGTAAGTGTTTAGTCACAGTCCTTTTCATATTTTGGTAAAAACGGCTATTACAAGAAAAAAGAAACAAGCAGTCATATTCAAGTCCTAACACAGCTTACTGTAATCACACATTTGAGTCTAAGTTTTTTAATGACAAAGCCTTGTGATGCTTGTTATTGTTACATTACAGTGGCAGTTTCAGAAGTGGTAGTCTAACTCCTTTGTATGCTTCTCCTTATCAAATCCATACCACTGGTATGCATCGTCAGAAATCCACCAAAACATCTGTAAATCTCTACAGCCGTATAAAATATCCATTAAATTGAAATGATTTCCTGATGAAGTATTATAAGATTAAGTTGTAATACAGACATTTTTGAAAATTTGTGTGTAGAGGAACTATGTACTTAAGACCATCCAGATCACACAGCAAGGATCACATAGGAAAACTAATATATTGTGCAGTATCCCTTTATGTAACATGATGCATACTAAATATTAAATAATACATTGCGGAGAATTTGACATCCTGACTAGGTATGTGATTGAATGGAACTTTTATTGTCAATTGTTATAGATGCCTTGAGTTTACAGATTGCCACACAACAAGAATTAGGTGGAAGTGGTTCTTCAAGCAGGTGTGATCTCAGTTTCCCTCATACATGACAAAGTTGTCTTGCTGATTATGCATGTTTCTGAAGAAAGAAGTTGATCTGAGGGGTTGCCAGAAAACTAATCCAGTATAGAGGAATAGGAAATGCTGGGAAAGTAATCAAGCTCAGGAAAGCCCAGCAGTGGACTTTCCTTAGCTAATGTTGACAATGTCCTAGCGATGATCTGTGTGCTCCAGCTGCTCCAGTCTCAGTGGTGAGGAAGTTCCACTGAGGATGACCAGAATTAAGAACATGCAAACCCCAGAAAAAAACAGCTAAGGGACATCAGGCAGTCTGGAAATTGCACTTTGGGAATCTTTGCATGTTTTATTTAGATTACTTACTTTGCTGCCAATATTACTACACTACATTCACCTACCAATATGAATTAGATACTCAGACATAAATATCTTCTTTTTCTAGCGTCGAGAAGTTGCAAAAACCGTTTTCTGCTTAGTAGTGATTTTTGCTCTTTGCTGGTTCCCTCTCCACTTGAGCCGAATTTTGAAGAAAATGGTATACAATGAAAAAGACCCCAGCAGATGTGAACTGCTCAGGTACTTCTTTTTCTATGCCAATCAATTGTTTATACTGAAAAAAAAAACAATGCTGCACACTTGGAGTTTATGTGAGAAATGTCATTGTGATGCAACTGGTGTTAGAAGAGCAAACACTTTGTTCCTTTTCAGCTTCATCCAGTTTCAGGGGTTTCAGTTTTAATAGGGTAGCATAATTTTAATAAATGTTGCCTGTTACCATTGTAAGCATGGTCCTCCGGATTTTGTGAATTTCTGTGAGACAGGTTATTACAGACCTGGCATGGTACAAGATCACACACGACATCCTTGCTGTCCCACATGACATCCTTGACTCTAAATTGAAGAGACATCAATTTGATAGGTGGACCACTCAGTGGATAAAGAACTGGCTGGATGGCCGCATGCAAA
>JANRGW010040642.1:0-11883 GCA_024733675.1 Psilopsiagon aymara
TACTCCAAGTGAGGTCTCACAAGAGCAGAGTAGAGGGGCAGGATCACCTCCCTCGACCTGCTGGTCACACTCCTTTTTGATGCAGCCCAGGATGCGGTTGGCTTTTTGGGCTGCAAGTGCACACTGAAGCCAGCTCACGTTCATTTTCTCATTGACCAACACCCCCAAGTCCTTCTCCGCAGGGCTGCTCTGAATCTCTTCTCTACCCAGTTTAGGCACTCACCAGGTTGCAACAGGAAAGCTGAGACTGAACTGAAGACTGAACCAGCCTCTCCAAACCCAGTTTATCTCCTAAACATTACTGAAGTGTCTACCTTAATTTCATCAAACGTATTGAAGTTCAAAGTTCAAAAGGCTATAATTATCTTTCTGTAATTACATTATTATAAAAAATACATTCCATAAAATAGATTTTACTTAAATTTACTTATATGTTACCTGAAGTTGGATTAAACCGACTTTCTACCCTTTTAAATCAAATTGATGAAGTTTAATCAATGCATTAGTTTGCACTAGTATTTTTTTTTCAACAGGGAAAAACATGAAGCCCTGAATTATGACCTAAGAGACTTGAAAGTCCAAACAAGTGTTAGGGCAGAAGGTTGTAAGATATAAAAGGGAAGATGTGGCCACTCAAAGGAAATCTGCAGAGTGAAAGCTTCTTATGACAATTAATATAAATAACATTTTTTAATGGCTTTAAAATATCAAGGATTTCATGGGCACAAAGGTGAATTCAGTAGCTGATTCTTATAAGACAGTGTTCACAAACAGGATTCAGTGGAAAATTTCAGAGGAAATCCTGGACCTTTGTTGCCATTAGTTTCAGTGTTGGCAAGATTTCATGTAAGGTGCACATAGTTTCACTGGGGAGAAGCCAGAAGGCTCTGAGGAAAGACGTGCACAGCAGGAATGATAGAAGTTGATGTTTCTCTACAATATACGTACATGCACTTGCAATGTTTCCTTTTGGCACTGACTACCCGCAGTAGTACAGTGTAAGCAAGTACAGCAGGATTTGAGGCTGAATAGTCCCAATCCTGCATCTGTTTAAACCCCAAAGGGAAGATGCTATCTCAAATCACTGCCCCAGGCAACAATACTCTGGGCTTGTTTTCATGGTTTTTTAAACAAATGATGGCACAGACTTGCTTGAAACTGAATTTAAAGTACATATCACTAAAGGCTCTTTGGGAATAGCAGCATTAGCTGAGATTGAATTCTATTTTTCTACAGTCATGTAGTCAAATGAATAAATTCTTATTATTCATATTGTGGTTGTTAACATTTGGTTCTTGTCCAATCCAAATGTCCCAGGCAGTTTTTTTAAGAGGATGTACCAGTGTGGGGTAATAAAAGCATTTGGCTCTGGAACAAAACTCATCATCTCCAGAAAGTATTTTCAAAGACTTAGTTTTTAAGTTTTGTCATGGGAAAGCTTTGGAGAGAAGGTTGACAGCTCTTTAAAGTATCTGGGGAAGCTCCCATTAGGTCAGGACTCTATTATGTTATTATCAATGATAATACCTGAAGTTGCTGGCAAGCAGGACAAGAACACTGCTTGTAATCTGAGTGGGCTGTGTGCTCCTGGCTCCCACTGGCTTGAAGGGGAACAGAGGAGGTTTAGGTATCAGTCAAAAAATTACTCAATTTTGTGGATTATTCAAGTAATGAAAAGTTCAGCTTAAGAACATAGTGACCTTATTTATAAGTCTTATTCATAGATGCTTATGAGGAAACTGCAGAGGAGTTTCATTAACAAAACTTCCTAACTGATGTACAAAAGCGTATGTTTTGAACCCAGATTCATTAATAGCTCATTGATTACAAACCTAACTCCAGAATTTTCTTTGCACTATGTTTTGCAGGCTTACTGCATTATTACAATAGAAAAAAAACAGGTTTTAGCTTAAGAAATATCTACACGTGTATATATTAAAATAATAAAAGACCTACATATCTCTTAAAACCTGCCTTAGAAAACTGTTTAACAACTAAACTGCAAATTTCTTGGAAGTTTAACTAAAGCAAAAATGATGGTGGAGCAGAAATTCATTACTTTAAAATTCTTCACAAAGAATCAGACTATTTGCCCACAATAAAACCACAACAGTGTAAACTGTCATGTGGACTTTGCAACTTTATAGATCAGCCTGAAAATACATCAGAACCTACAGCCAGTTCTACAAGGTTTCATCCTTGTTTTCCCATAAACATACCTACATTTTATGGAGGTGTTTTTTTTTCACATACACACATGTATATACATGTATATATGCAAAACTTAATTTATACAGTTCTCTGCTGTCTTCTATTTGCGTGTGTGTGTACATGGGACTCCTCCATGCAGCACACAGTTGCAGTTATTCAAGACATACGCTTCCTCAGGACTGTGATATGACTGAAATGCTTCATTTAAGCTAGTCATCTTTTTACCATACTTTTTAATCTACTCTACTATTAAAGAGTAGATCTAGTCTATTGTAGTCTTCTTCTACCAGATGTGCTGCTTGACAAGCAGCATGAACAAAGCAGTCTAGACATTGGTGTTCACTAAAAAATTTAGGACTTAAATAGTGTTTCTCCATGCACATGGCACATATCAAAAATCTCCAGATCAAATACCCTCCAGACTCTGTAAGACTCTATATTGTCTAAATAAATATGAGTTTAGATTATTTGAACTGAGTCTTGGTTTTGATTTGGAGCTTAATTTTCTGTACCATCCTCATAAAAGCTGCTATCCATTTTAATTTTCTATAAAATAACTCATTTAAAAATAAGGCCAAAAGTCATACTTTCTGTTTCCAATTATTCTAAATAGTACTTTAACTGGCTTTGACTGAAAATTAAAACAACCATTTGGGTCTACTGAAATAATATCTACTATAAACTGTGTTCGAATGACATGTTCCTTCAGCTCACCAAACACTTCTTTACTTCAAGGATGGAAGGAGCTGTAATTCATCCATCTTATTACCTAAGACTCCTTTCACACATAAGACATTTCTATTTCCATCCTAAGTATTTAATAACAAATTAGGGAGCTAGAACAATTGTCAAGAAGACTTCTAGGCTGCGGCTCTTTAAAAACTGTGTTTTGTGGTGGCACATTTATTTACTGTACCCTACTGATCTTCCAACTCTCTATTGTTATTTTTTTTCCTCCACTAACCAATCCAGGCAAAGAAAGTTCTCCACCAGCAAACTCTGAAATCCTGCAGAAGGAATATGAAAATCAGATAACATATGTTTGCCTTGTTGAGAAGTTCTACCCAGAAGTTATTCGGGTGACATGGACAGATGAAAAAAATGAGGAGGTAACAGACAACGTAGTAAAAGGAGACACTTGGAAGGCCACAAAAAATGAGGAATACTCAATTGGCAGCTGGCTAACTGTACCAGTGGAGAACAAAGACAAAAGCTATTACTGCAAATATGAGCACGAAAGCCAAGAGCGGTCACTGCCAACACAAGGTATAGACTAAAATGTTAAAAGTTATATACTAAATGTTATATGTTAGATACTAAAATGTTATATTAAAAGTTTCATTCTATATATTATTACAGACATCACTTTTTCTTTGCAACAAAATTATAGAAATAATGCTTTCTATTACTGTTTCTGAAAACAGCTGTGTGCAATCATTAAAATACGCAATGTTTTCCCAAGATAAACAACCCAGTCTATGCTATGCTTCCCAAGGGAAAGTCCCTCTGCAATAGCAAAAGAGCAGTTCTTGAATCTCATCAAGTGTAAACTAGCATAGCTCCAAAAGCTCTGCACTGAGCTGTGTCAGTTACTTCCCTGTCTACAGAAGCCCCTCAAAACAGTATTTCAACCTGTTCAACCCATGACTGAGAGGTGTAAGTCTCTCTGACATTAGCCACAGCTATAAAAAAAACAAGATTTCTGGGGATGTAGAATGAATTTTAAATGTTTTACTTACTCAATGTCCAGCAATGGTGAGGCAATAGCCATGCCCGAAAATAAGATGTCTCATTTAACTGAAGAAAAAGTATGCAAAGCAGAATATGAAAGACAGTGCTATTTTTAAAGAAAAAAGTAACCTATAATCAAAGCAAATTGTATAAATCATGGTAATATCTTTTAAAAAGCTGCCTATATTGGTTTAAATTAATCTTTTCTCAGTACCTACCTTTGTTCAACTTCCTATAAATTAATGTAACTCCAATAAGTGAGAGCATGGCCATAGTAGCCATCAAAATATATTATGACAAAAATATGCTTTAAGTTTATTTAGATGGAGGATGTATTTACAGACGTAATATGGATGCTTTTAAGCCCATATATCAATGCATACAAACACCATAACCAAGAACAAACACAGATTTGCTGTTTCAAGCACAGAAAAGGTTTATTTTAGAGAAAAAGCACCACCAAAAAAAAGCAAATTCCCAATGAGAGAACCTCAGATGATGCTCTCCTCAAGACTGTTGCTTACTGTAGAGCAGCCATTAAGTAACAGACTAATTGAGGTCCCTTCCAATGTAAATTATTCTGCATTTGCAATAACAGTACATTGTGAAGGCAGACTCTAGCCACTTCAGTGACAGGATCAGGTGGATTCAGTTCTAAATAAGAGACTCTGCTAAGGAACAGCTTAAGGGACACATTCCTGAAAGGGCAAACTTCCCACATACGGTAACCAATACCCAAGTCACTTCTCTACAAGCATTTCCTTCCCTTCAACCTCACGGTGCCTGTGAATCCTACTCATGAACATCTGCTCTGCAGACAGACCTTAACCATCTCTTTTGCTGTTTAAAACTTCCAATTTCACTGTTAATGTACATGTTACTGCCTCTTTTTTCCTCTATTTCTCAAATTCATGTTTGTTAAAATTAAAGAAAAGCCTAATTGTGGCATTTGAAATCTCTTTCCATAGAGAAAGATACAGACTTTTCTACAAAGACTGCTCTTCAGGAAGATGACTGCAACACATCTGGAAACAGCACAGTTTTTAATATAGGTAACTAGAATTAAAATGTGGGAATCCCATGCATGGCACGGAAGTCAGATATTGCTATATTTGCTCAGAACCTCATGAAAAGGATCTTTCTAAATAGCATACAGGAAATCCTTTAAGTCTGGGGTTTGCAACATAAAAACACTTCAGTGCTACTCTGAATTGACTTCTGTTGGGGATTACAAGAATGGGCTTTCCTACTTTCATTAAGTAGCTTTATTATGATGCAAAGATGCTGTTCAGCTACTAGATTATTAGTCCATATTATGTGTCACTTTTTTTAATATCTGAAGCAGTTAAAAGTTCAATGCTTCAGCTGAAGCTTCATCAGCCCAGCAACTGCCCAGCACTTTGGACAAAGAAATTTTCTTTTAGCTTAAACAGGGATTCAGGAAGAATTGTTAGTCCTTGTTCAAAAAGTTCAAGACAAAAGGATTCAAACAAACATGCGGCTATCAGTAATCAGTGCTGGAAGCACTAGAATTATGTTGTCTTTGCAGGGAATAATAACCCAGAAGCATTGAGTTCAGCCTGGAGAAGAGAAGGTTGCGTAGAGACCTCATAGCAGTCTTCCAGTATCTGAAGGGGGGGATATAGGGATGCTGGGAAGGGACTCTTCATCAGGGACTGTAGCGAGAGGACAAGGGGTAAAGGGTTCAAACTTAAACAGAGGAAGTTTAGATTGGATATAAGGAAGAAATTCTTTACTGAAAGGGCTGTGAGGCACTGGAATGGGTTGCCCAGGGAAGTTGTGAATGCTCCTTTGCTGGCGGTGTTCAAGGCTGGGTTGGACAGAGCCTTGAGTGGCATGGTTTAGTGTGAGGTGTCCCTGCCCATGGCAGGGGGTTGGAACAAGATGATCTTAAGGTCCTTTCCAACCCAAACTATTCTATGATCTACAATTGAGAGGAAGTCTAGTGCTAAGATACCTGCTCAGCCTAGAGCTTATTAGTGCAGACCTACTCAAAGGACAGACAGACATTTTATGTGTTCTCACACTGTGCACTGGAATCAATAAAACTGCTGCCGTAAACAGACTACAGTCCCAGGTCTACTCATCTTTTAGGAGGTTGTGCAATATTGACATTAAACAAGGGTTTCCTGTCTTATGTTTGTTACAGATCACATTATACACAGAACAGCATATTTAATGTACATCATCCTTCTTCTGAAGAGCTCCATGTACTATCTCATCGTACTCTTCTTCATCTACAGAATGTGGGCTGCCACCAAGCACCAAGGAAAGAAAGCATAAATGCTTGTTTAGGAAAGGCTAACAAAATCATCTTCAATTTGCTTTGCTATATATTTATCCATATAGACTCCCCTGATCTCAGTGTCAGATTTAACAACAAAAGCCCCACATAATCTTATGGCATTAGTGCACAAGGCTTGTTTTGCTTTACTGCTTCTGGTTTTATATCAGTCTGCCTTTCCTAATCTTTGAATCTTGAACTCAGGTGGGCAATAGGACTAAGGTTACATACCTAGTATTTTAAGCCAAAGTCCATATTGCAAAATGAAGCAGGTACTCGTGCTAAAAGTAGTTATGCATGCAGAAGTTTAGAGGTGTAACCAGGCTTTTGATATATAAAGCAGAGATGCATTTTGTTACTGATCTTAAGGCTTAATTAAGGAGGGTTCCTGTCTGTAAATTCACAGATGTTCAACTTTCACTTTCAATGACCTACTGCAACTCTCATGCATCCACCAAGTCAGGACTTAAATATTCTAACGCAATGTGTGCTTTCAGAGTCAATTAAACACAGTTTCAAAAAGTGAACATAGTAATTCTGAATGAAGAAGTTAAGTGAGCATAAAGCAATTCCGAGGTGCATGCATGCAGAATTGGGAGGAATCCACCAGGCCATACACCAGTCTGTGACACAGACTGAAAATCTGAACACTGTATTTTTAAAGAAAGAAAACAACTGTAATGATCATGAACATCATCTTGTTTTAAGATACCTTTGTAAGTCGACCAGACCCTTAAATCTCCAGCTTTGATAGGTAACGTGTTTTCACAATAGCAGCAAGATTCTCAGATGTTGGACTTTGAACCCTTCAGCTCTAAGTTCCACAAATCATCTCTTTTCAAATTTCTGTGGAAAATAAAATAGAAATAGACACACTGAAGTAAAGCATTTGCTCACTTTGGGACAAAACACTGCTGTAAGTCTGGAGATAAGCGGCTTCAGCATTTACACTCACTGTATCTGTAACGATGTAGAGGGCAATAAAAGCTTTCCTCTGGGTGCATTTGTGAGGCTTGTGTTTCTTCTCCAGCTTTTCCACAACAGGTCCCAGTATGGCTAGAAAACTTGATTTGTTCCTCTGTTTGTATAAATTCCTCAGGAAATCAAAGAAAAGAGCCTTAAACCCATCAATTTTCTGCTCTTCAAGGTATTAAACAGGAACACTCCTAACCAGGACAATAAAAGCTTCTGTAACATCATTTCTGTTGAAGGGCTAAGCCAAGTCAGGGGGAACTGCAGTGCTGTTACAACAGGAATTCTAGCACTCACACCATTGCAAGGGAAGAACGTAAGTCAGGCGCAGTTATAACAACCACAGCTGTTTTGCTAACAGTGTAACTTCCAAGTTATTTTACAATCTGCATATTGAAGCCAATGCAACTAATTACTGCTTTCAATGTCACATTACTCTTCAATGAGAAGAAAGAAGTATGTTTACTCTTCAGTCTGACTTTCTGAAAAACAACGAATACCCATGCTATTATTTGTTAAGGCTCTGTTCCAACCAAAGTGAAATTAAATAGGTATAAAAGTATTTTTGGAATGCAGTTACTGTAGATTTCAGTTGCATCATTGATAGCGCTGTCCTTGTCTTTCCTATCTTCATCCCTGCTACAGAAACACTTGATTTTACTAAAGAGTCAAGATCTCTTTCACTTAAAATGATCCCCAAATCCACTTGTGTCTCATAAATGAAACTGAAAGATGTTGTCCCATACAGTGCAGAAAAAGAGAAAACACAGCTTTTTGCACAAAACCCCCTGCCTACATGCAACCATGCTGAGCATAGCTATCACCTCACAGATTCTCAAGTACAGGTTGCAGGGTTTACATCTGCAACATCTTCCATGTCCCTGAAGTTTATTTATACAGACACATACTGTTCATACTAAGTTTTAATTTTTATTTAGGCTGAATAAGAGCACAAGTGGGCGTTTCAGGCTTCTGGATGCTGGGGCATTTGTTTGCAGGAGGGTTTGGTTATTTAGTGGAAAAACCCTGTAACCTGAACCAGTCACAACTGGTGCAGAGGAGGTGGGCTGCGATGAGAGTGGGTGATAAGCTGAGGACAGTTAGACCACAGCCGTCCTGCCTTTTACCACAGTATGCTTCTAAACCATTTCCTTCTAATGCAAATATAAAGTGATAAAAACCACATGCCTAAGTTAGATGTCAATAACACAGACAACTGTTTGCTACACATTCTGGTTTAACTGCATGCTTGTGATATATATAGGTAGGGACTATCTCTGCCACAGAAGCATGGGTTTTGCAAGATGTCTGCAGGTCTTGACACCATGAGTGCACCTCAAGAGTTGGATGTTATGTATCAAGTGTAGACCTCTGTTGTCAGGACTTTTAACACTTGAAAGACATGTCTTCTCATTACATGTCTTACCACAACTGATTTTCAGTGATTTTAAGCTTTTACCAGTCTGGGTATTACAGCTGCTCCACTCTTGTTACAGAGCTGCAGAATTCATGCAGATACTACAAAAACAGTAACAGGCAATCTGGTGCTTCTGATAAAAAGAAGACAGAATGGGGTCAACTTCTGCCATGAAAGCAAAAAGGAATCATCAGCACAAATTAATTTATATGTGGAAAGGGATCGTCAATGAATTCTTTTTCTTGTTAGAATAATTTTGTGTCCTATACTGTACAACAGCTGGCATGCTTGAGAATATTGACTTCTTAGCTATCAAAATAACCACAGGTGATATGGAAAACTACCCGGGGCTTCCTCTCACATGTAGTTGCAAATGAGTAAGATTTGCATAGGCATTATGCAGTTTGCCAACAGCTAGCCTCTGTTGATAGTAGGTAGCAACACTAAAAAGTTGAGAGAGATGCAAATAGGGAACTACTGAGCTTGAGATTTTGAAACTGCTGCGGCACCAGCAATACTTGGAAAGTGCCGAGGAAATGAAAAAATCTCAGAGGAATAACTGGAGAATTAGTTCCTCTGAACCCAGATATTGCCATATCTATGGAAATAGATCAAATGGCAACAAGTAATTGACAGGTTTTACCTAGCGAGTCCAAAAAATCTTTAAATACAGTTCTCTACAGGTAAGTTTCTACTTCCCTGCATTACCAGTCTCTTGATAAGGAACACAAAATAGCACATTCCAGTAACTGCCCACTTCTTAGAAGGTTAACCTTAGGAACTACTGAATATATCTTGAACAAATATTTTCATACCACTTGGGAAGCAACCTAATACACATATGTCAAGAAGATACATCCCTGTGAGTTATTACAGTACATGGGAACCGCTCCCTTCCTTTTCTAATGAATAAACTCGCCTGTCAGCAGCTCCACCACTTGCCATTGTGGCAAGTGAGCCACAGACTCTGTTGTCACAGATTCCAAATCCCAATACCTTCTCCCAGAGATTTTCTTTAACAGAAGTCATGATGAATGAAGATGAGAACCAAGTCAACACTGAAAATGGGGAGGCTCAGAAGAAAAGGCCACCTACTGTTCACAATGAGCACTAGAAGATTTCAAATCAGAAGCTTCAGCTTCTCAGCGCCATTTCATTCCTCCACCAGCTGGAGCTTTGCCATCTATGGGAAAGTGAATGCACTGGGCAAGATAATCCTGAAAAAAAATGAAGTCATTCCCCCAAAATGAGCAGATCATCTCTCATATATGACCAAAACACACTACAAAAACATACAGGTCTCTACTGTGACAGAGTCTCAAACACTCTCAAACATTAGGTGGTGACAGGGATGCCTGCCCAGGGAGA
This sequence comes from Psilopsiagon aymara, assembly GCA_024733675.1. Classification (NCBI taxonomy): domain Eukaryota; kingdom Metazoa; phylum Chordata; class Aves; order Psittaciformes; family Psittacidae; genus Psilopsiagon; species Psilopsiagon aymara. The sequence continues at coordinate 10,005 of JANRGW010040642.1, forward strand.
GCTCCTGTGGGAGGCATTGCATTGCAGGAAGGTGGCTTGATCAAGTAGTCATTTCAGGGATACTTTTCCTTTCCTATCCTTTCCTTTCCTGGGATTTCAACTGCCAATCGCGTTGAGACTCAAACTGTAAGCAATAGGAATAAACTCTCTCGAGGCTAATTTTGTATATGCTAGTAGCAGAATGATTACTCAGCAACTGAGACTTCATACTAGTTCCTTTACCTTCAGTATGAAGTCTCTAACCATTTTCACACAATCTACTGACATTTTATTTCTCATACCCATAAAGGGTGGTTGAATCAAAACTGTTTGCTTGACAGCTGGGGCAGATGAGCAGAAAGAAAGGGCACAAGCTGTTATTGAGGCTCAAGCAGCAGCTCACTGCTGTTATTCATGACCTGTATTCCTGAAATCCAAGTTTTCCCCCTCCTTAGTGTCTCTTGTGCCAAAACCAGACTTTAATTTGCAGCGAGTGCACTGGCACAGTGCAGCATTATACTCTTTGTTGTCCTGATGCGACATCACCTCTAGACGGAGCTCTAAGTCACTTCTTATGCCGAGACAGTGCAAAGTTTCTTACTGCTTTATCGAGTTTTAAATCCTCTTGAGACAGCTTTTAACATCTGTCTTAAATATGCTCCAGTTCCTTGTAGGTACAGAGCGTACCTGCTCACCTTCATTTAAGTCTGCAAAATAAATGCTAGCTCACTTGCCAAGGGGGTAAACACCCTCTGTTTTGCACCAAGTGGTGCAAGTCCATTACAATCAAGTAAGAGAGGCACTCAGGCTCAATAAGCTATCTTTTCAAATGTTATTTACTAGAGCAATACTATGAATAAAGACTATTATAAATGATCTTACATCCTTTGAGATAGTGCTGGGTGCTGCAGCTTTGAACAGGCCTCCCATCCACGCTCCACATGGGCAGACCCTGTTAATAGGGATTCTTCCATTTTGGTTATTTGAGCTAGATTTTTCTCACAAGAAAACAGCTCTATCCATAAAGGATGTTCAGAGAAAAACTTCTTCCTGTACTTTTAGACAGAGCAAAACCACACAGGTGGCACAACTACTTTCAAACCTTGATCCACGCGCAGTTTACCATCCACCAAGATATTGGAGACTGCATTAAGAACATAGGGGCTTCTCAAGCCTTGAGTACAAGGTGTAACAGAACAGACATGGTATGCTCAAGATCATTATCTTCTGCAGGGTTCCCACTCCCAAACCACCAGTGACCTCCTGACATAAAAAAAATCAACTATACCATTAATAAGCTCTTAATGAGGTGTATGTACATGGCAGCCAAGTTTAGGTTGCTCAGACCATATGCATTCCAGCATCTCCCACCTTTCCTTTATCTGCACCACACCCTGAAACTTATCTTCAACACAGCATTAGTGCATTTTTAAGCAACCATAGCAATTATATGTCAAATTATTCACAGCATCTTTTTCAGTAACTTTTCACAAGCTACACTGAGAATAAATTTTACAAATGTGCCAGTGCAATGGAGAATGATTTCTATGCATAACTTAGAATCATAGAATCATATAATAGTTAGTGTTGGGAAGGACCTTAAGATCATCCAGTTCCAACACCCTGCCATGGGCAGGGACACCTCCCACTAAACCATGCCACCAAACCACTGCCCAACCTGGCCTTGAACACCGCCAGCGATGGAGTATTCACAACTTCCCTGGGCAGCCCATTCCAGTCCCTCACCACCCTTACAGTAAAGAATTTCTTCCTTATATCCAATCTAAACTTCCCCTGTTTAAGTCTGAACCCGTTACCCCTTCTCTTATCACTACAGTCCCTAATGAAGAGTCCCTCCCCAGCATCCCTATAGGCCCCCTTCAGATACTGGAAGGCTGCT
>JANRGW010040643.1:0-66700 GCA_024733675.1 Psilopsiagon aymara
AATGTGGGTTGGTGTCCATTAGGTGGTGGATTGAAAGGTAAATCCCTCTCAGCTGTGGTACCTGCTCTGTGGGAATGGCCTCATGGTGTAAACTGCTCTTGCCAAGAGGAAGAGGGAAGGTTAGGTGTGGGGCCATAGCACTGGTCCAGGTGCTTGGCCAGCTCACTGCTCCTGCTCTCAATCCTTCCTTTCCTATCTATCTCACCACATCTTTCAGGCTCTCCTAGGTTTGCACCATCATGCTCACCCTGGGGATGGGCTGCTTTTGGAATGACCAGGCCTGGGGTCTGTAGCATTCATGTGATCCGAAAAATCACAAAGACATTATAAGATAAGATCTGGCCAAACAGGAGAAAAAGGTACTTCTTTTTTTTTTTTTTTTCTCTCAGAGAAAATGGAATTAATTTGTATTGTTCATTTCTGTCACATCCAACTGTTCTACAGTAAAACATTCAAACTGTGAAGTTGTCTTCTTTTGGCTTTCAAAGCATTTGTAATAGGTGTAATGAATAATTATGAATCAGACAGCACTGTTTCTAGCAAGAGTTCCAATTGTACTTTGATTGCTGCAAATGTCACATTTCCTCAGCCACACTTAGTTAAATAATTCTATTATCAGACATGGTCCTCTTAAGCAAAAGCTCTTAAAATGTGTTCACCTGCTTAGGGAATTGCGCTGCTTCCGAGATTGCAGTCACCAAGGTGAAAACTGCCGATGCAGTTTTAAGCTGTGCGATTTGTTTGACTCGGATGAGACTGTAGTTGTGTGAGTGAAATTATGCAAGAATAAATCCCTTTTTTCTTTTCAAGTTGAAGTGTGTGCTGTTACATTCTTGAGAGGCACTGAGGAACAGTGATATGGGGTCAGACACATGAAGGAGATCTTCAGGTGAGTATTTTTGACAAAAGCACTACACAGGTATAAGCAAAGTAAGAGTTACTATTTCGGGGAAAGTACAGCATAATAATAATTAAAATAATAAAAAATATATAATATACAATAAAATAATAAAATAATAACTGAAAAGCTAGCCACCCCAAACCCCCCAAAAACAATTAAAGGCACTTGCTTTACTGGCCAGGTGCCATTGCTTTGTGGTATCAGCACTTTACAGAGGCCCTGCTCTGTGGCCAGGCATGCCAGCAGCAATTTTTATGCCTGTGGCTCTGCTGCTGAGAACATAGGAAGTCCCACACTGATCTCTCCCCTAATTTTTGTTAATAATTACTGGATTTGGCCAGCTGCCCTGATGGCAATACCCTTGGTATCCTGTTAAGCAGTGGGTGCCTGTGTCTAGCTCAGCCCCTGCCACACCTGCACCTTAAAAATGTGCTTTCTTTCACAGCAGTTTTTTGGCTAGGCTGGCACAACAGGACACTGCTGTAGTCAAAGCCCAGCTGGCAAATCACAGCTGCTGTAGTGGTTGGTGAGGTGGGATGGGTCAGGCAGCTTGCAGCTGTTAGGGGCAGCTTCATCCAGGCCAGGGCCAGCATCTCTGCTGCACGGTGATGAGCTCTGGAAAACTGCATTGCCTCAGGTACAGCTTGATGCATCCCACTGCTGCTACAGGAGTGGAAAACAGGGTGCTAGAGACAACTTTGGGCCTTGCACTATCCCATGGGCCACTCCACCTGCCCCTCTGTCCTGCCTCTCAGCTTCCCAGGGGTCCCATGCCCCATCTCCATCACTAACCCGTAGAGCTTTAGCATTCCCTCACCTTCCCCAGCACAAGCCCGCCCTGCCACTCCCACTGCCTCCAGAACCAGCACTTCATTCTGCCTTGGACCTTCCCACTCCCAGCCCAGAAGCCAAGGGTGGCCTTTACTCCTTCGGGCAGGATATACAGCCAGCAACCCCAGGCTGGCCTCCTGGGAACGTACTTCCACCATGAAGTTCCAGCAAAAGCCCAGGGCAAAAATGTCCCTCCCCTGCAAGGACACTTGTTTTTAATCAAAAATTTTCTAACAACAGAACTAAATGTGGTGGGTGAACAGGCTCCAATAACGTCACTGAAATGAGCTTGTGCAGGACTGCTGCTTCACTGGCCTGGCAGTACCCTGAGCAAAAGTTTTCTCTGGTGACGGGCAGAACCTCACTGCAGCAGTGACCCCATTTATCAGCTCCTACACTGTTACTCTCCGTTTCCTTCAGAGCAATGTCCACCTGCAGTCAGGCCAAGCTACATTTTCAAGCTCAGTTATGAAACGTTCAGCGAGAACTAAGCGAAACTCACTGCAGCTGCACCTCTCTCCCTCAGGGCTGGCTCCTGAATCAAAACACTTCACACTACCTATTGAAGAAGAAGTAAGTTTATTGTTTCCATCTGAGAGGTTCCACTGTGAGTGACAAGGATAGTGTGGCTAGGCAGTCTCTCTCATGATTCTGGTGAGTTTCTGGATCTTTGTCCTTGTCGACATGTCCACGTACTTCTCCCCAACGTTGACAATCATCCCACCAAGGATGGCCGGGTCAGTCTAAAGGAGAAACGTACAATTTCTGTTCAATTAGCAAAACTCTGTGAGCTCAGCATGTAATTCTTACACTGGTAAAAAAAGAAAAAAGAAAGCTTTTAAAAGAGCCTTAAAATAACTTTGCAGTCACTGTATTCCAAAGTTAAGATTTTAGTAACTAAAGCATCATCAGGAAAGTACAGATTATGCAATACGGCAACTGGATTCAGTGGAATTATAAAGATCAGGGAGATGAACCCCATCTTAAGACAAACCTGCTGAGATTTATTTACAAATCAAAAATTCAGACCTTGGTCTCCAGCTTCAAGACCTCTCCCTTAGCCAAGAATCCATTCAGAGCACTTTTCAGCTCAGTAAGGCTGGCATCATCCAGGGGCTGAAAAACATGACCAGAAGGAAAATGAGGGACTTGGAAAATATCCAAGTGACATAACGAGAACCCAGATTTTCTCTTCAGATTCTTCTAAAGGCAGACACATACCCCAGGCAGGGAAATTAAGCAGCCTTCTTGAACAGGAAAAACTGAAGGACAGCACAGAAATACAGCAGTTACTTTGTGTCCCCTTAATTTCATAAACGTGTTGTTTGTGCAAACTTTTAATGCTGACATTTTCAAACGGCATCAGGAATCTGTACCTGCTGAAGTACACACTTGATGGAAAATCTTGATCTGCCTCACAGCAGCATTCAGGCTGTACAAGACTAATTTTGCTGTTTCTAGCAATTGAGATCATGGGCTTGAGAAGAAACATGAATTCATGTAAAGCACTGGGGAGTGACTGAGGACTTGACAGTGAGCTTCAGCCTGGCTGCAGTCTTGCAGAGTGCTCCTGCCTAAGTACACCTCTCTCCGTCACCACAGGAGCTTGATCTGGAGGTTCTTAACTAACCTGTGCAGTGGTGACTGTGCACACCACTTCTCCTCGGTAAGCACTCATGATCTTCCCAAATGCAGAGACAATGTCTGGTGTGTAACGCAAGCGACCGTTTTCAGCCAGCAAATCTGGAAGAGGCAGATGCATTGGAAGGGTTTAAAGCAGCCACTAGAAGCAGTTTTGGTTAGCTAACAGTAATAACAAGTAGCCTTACATGTTTTTCTGAAGTCAAATGGTTACTCACTCATCAGGTTGACAGTAATAGGGGACATCTTCTCTTTTGCTAAGGCATCATTCACAGCTTTCTGTTTAACTGCGCTCTTGGTGTGAGGGTTCATAACAACATTGGATAGCTTGGGGTCCTTCAAAAGGGTCTAATAAGATACACAAGGACACACAAACAATGTAACGAAGGCCAGCAGTTTCCAGGCATTACAAAACCCAACTGAACTACCCAAAGCAAGGAACACGGTCATTCTTTGAGGAAGAATGATGAGGTCTGAAGCTGATGGGAAGTGAAACAACAGCTCCAGCTGTAGCTCATTTATAGCAGTTTTTTTTTCTTAGAGATGATGCTCCTCCTGCATCTCTTCCAAGCACCTTAACAGTGGGTGGGCACTGCAGGCAGCACGAACGCCTGGCCAGCTCGGAGTAGGAGTCTCAAGATGCAAGAGTCGAGTCCACCTCCCTCCTAGCAAGCAGCAGCCTCGCTGCCCCCCACCCCACGTGCGAGCTTCAGCGAACACAAGCTGTAGAATCCCTTACCCACACTCGGCTCAGCTCCTTCTCCACCTGCTCCAGCTTCTTCTGCTTGCTGGCGGCGGAGTACAGCGCGGTGGCATAGCGCCCTTCCAGCCCGTACACCTGGATGGGGGGCTGAGGGCGAGAGACCGGGAGGGCGCTGAGAACGGCCCCGAGCCGGGGACCCGGTTGCTGCCCCCCTCTCGCCACACCGGCGGCCCCGCCAGTGACCCTCCTGCTCCCTCACCTTGACCAGCTTGGAGACCGGCCTCGCCGCCGAAGTGCTCAGCTGCCGCACCTGCGAAGCACAGAACGGACGGAGGGACCGGGCTGGGAAACGGGTATGGGAACACGCGCGACGAATACGCGTCCCTTCCCGCCCCTGTCCCCCCGTACCACGGCAGGGCCATCGCCGCCCCACAACCTCACCTTCAAGGAGAGCCCCGCTACCGCCGCCATCTTCCCGGGCCGCCGCTCAGGGTCACCGGCGCGCCCGGCCCCCGCAGCCGGGTACTGAGCATGCGCAGCGGCGCTCCGCCGCAGCCGCCCTCTTCTATAGTGCCCGCCGGGAGCTGTAGTTCCCGAGGGCGGACGGGCCCCGGCGGCGCCCCGCTCTCCCGCTGTCGGCTGTCCCTCTCCCCAGTCGAAACGTTCCCCTCGGTGCCCGTTCTCACGCCCTGGTGCTGAAGGCGGCTGTCCTCAGGCAGGGTCTGGTGGTGCGGGATGTGTGTGGGGGAGCCAGAGCGACCGGGCAGTGGGTCCTCTGGAGTGCCTCAGTCCGGCCTGTGGCTATCCTGCACGCACAGATACACCTCAGCTGGCCATGCCTGTGACTATGGCTTTGCACGTGGATAGGAAGAGACATCCAGGCCATCTTAAGGGCCTTGCAGGCTGCAGTGGCCCACCTCCCTGTCTCATTACTGTAAGGGTCCTGTAAATCTCACACTCATGCACATCCCTCTGTTCAGATGCGCCAGGAGAGAGTGCCCCCCCAGTTCTTTATAGAATCACAGAATCAAATAGGTTGGAAAAGATCTTTAAGATCATGTCCACCTATTACCCCAGGACTGCCAAGTTCACCAGTAAACCGTATCACTGAAGGCCTCACCTACATGGTTTGTGAACGCTTCCAGGGACAGTGATTCCACCACTTCTCTGGGCAGCCCGTTGCAGTGCCTGAGCACACTCTGTGAAGAAATTCTTCCTAATCCCCAGCCTAAACCTCCCCTGGTGCAGTTTGAGGCTGTTACCTCTTGTTACTTGGGAGAAGAGACCGACACCCACCTCATTCCACCCTCTTTTCAGGTAGTTACAGAAAGCAAGACCGTCCCCCCTGAACCTTCTCTTCTCCAGACCAAACACCCCCAGTTCCCTCAGGTGTTCCTCCTCAGGCCTGCTCTCCAGACCCTTCACCAGTTTCATTGCTCTTCTCTGGACCTGCTGCAGCACCTCAGTGTCTCCCTTGTAGTGAGGGGCCCAGAACCAAACACAGGATTTGAGGTGCAGCCTCACCAGTGCCCAGTACGGGGGGACAATCACTGCCCTGGCCCTGCTGGCCACACTATTGCTGGTACAGGCCAGGATGCTGTTGGCCTTCTGGGCTGCCTGGGCACAAGCTGCTCATGTTCAGCTCCATCAATCCCCACCCCCAGGTCCTTTTCCACCGAGCAGCTTTCCAGGCACTCTTCCCCAAGCCTGGAGTGTTGCATGAGGTTGTTGTGGCCCAAGTGCAGGACCTGCACTTTGCCTTGTTGAACCTCACACCACTGGCCACAGCCCATTGACGCGGTCTGTTCAGATCCCTCTGCAGAGCCTTTGTGTCCTGCAGCAGATCAACATTCCTGCCCAAGTTGGTGTTGTCTGCAGACTTACTGAGGGTGCACTTGATCCCCTCATCCACATCATCAGTGAAGATATTAAACAACACTGGCCTTAACACTGAGCCCTGAGGGACACCGCTAGTGACACTTTCAATGGAAGAGTGTCAGCCGTGCTATTTCCACACAGACATGTCTGCTGCCCTCTAACACAGTGAACTACCTCTGAAATACAATGAGTTATTTCCTCCCTTTGGGTAAACTAGATCCAAACGTCTCCCAGGGCAAAGACACAATATTCCAGGGAAAGCATACGGTAGGCAGCTTGACTTTGTCAGGCTATGTGACCTTGAACAACTAAGATCCTGTTCACTATCGAACTATCTTGAATGGTTAAACTCTTTCTCTCCCTAATTCTTCTTTTTTTGTAAGAGAAGATAAAACGCCTACCTGCTTTGCAGAGTGGTTACCAAGTTTAAGTAATTTTTTTCCGTGGTGTGAGTAGATCAGTTGGGCACAGCTATTGAAATACAAAGTATGGCATTAGTGAAAAGCAGGGACGACTTTGAACGCTAGATGTTGCTGTTGCCACAGATTGAAAGCAAAGTGATGGCTTCAGCTACATCAAAACCCAGAGAATAGAGTAGAGCTCTTTAGGATATACAGTTTACCGTCAGACCAGAAATAAGACACTATCACCAACAGAGTTGACTCTGGATATCGGAATTCACTTCCCTCTTCTACCTCTGGCTGCATCTGCTGTGGTGGCATTCAAAGGCACAAGTATAGTCCATGATCGGTTTAACCCTGGCAGAACACCATTCTTCTCAATAACTTTTATAACTACAGTACTAAGAACAGCATATTTAAAATGTAGAAAAAAGTTGTTCTTTAGCAAAACATCAAAGTTGTCTATTTTTTATTTGTGATAATGTGCATGCGCTGAAGTTTTGGAATGGTACAGAGAATGGATTAATTTGAAGTGGGGTTCCATATCCAAAATTTTCTTAGTGTAATTCTGAAGCACCCTGTGATCTTGTAGCATTTTAATGCACAGGGAATCTGGCTTACTGAGGCCAGCCAAACCAGTGAATGCCGAGGGTACTTTAATGAACTAGGGATTAGGTCAAATCCTGGTAGCGCTTTCAGGAATTAAAATCAGCACCTCTCAGAGGTTAATTTTAGGCAAGTAAAATCCCACAGGTATTAAACAGTTTGTACCTTTATGCCTTATACTGCAAGGAGAGTTTAAGTCCAAATAAAACCTGTTCTTGTGTTTGGATTCCTGCTATAATAATGGATTCCTCCATCATCATTGTATGGGTTTTTTTTAGGAGTTATTTTTCTTCTAGAAAGCAATTAAACTCCTCATACTGCCAGTCACCAATTATTTGACATTTACCTCTATCTCTGGTTTCAGTTTGGTCACCTAGTGAGCGCTTGAACATTTACAAGTTCCTCCATGAGAAACACCTGAAAGAATATTTATTTCAGGGTCTGCCACTTCAGTACTTGAGGATTGTAACATTAAAGCACTCCTTCTTAATGAAGGTGGTGATATTATAAATGTCATATTTTTCTCCTGCTGAGACAGACTACAACTGAAACCACACAAAACATTTTATTTTCCCTTTATTGAGAAATTTTGAAAATAATTACTTTGAGTTTAGGTACTTTTAGATGCATTCTTGTGCTTATATTGAAGATACATGGACTTTTCTCAGGCATAACAGCTGCAGAGTTCACTGTAATCAGCACTTTTTTTGTCTCTAGAAAGAATGTGATGATCCTTCAACTGTGATAGTGGTGGGATGTGTTTTGATGAGCACGAGATGCCATAGAACTTGTAGCAAGATTTAGACCATTCCACACATAATTTACAGCATGTAGAGGTAAAAGGGAGATGAGGTTTGTAAAAAGACTTCTGGGGTCCTCACAGTGATGAGAGCATATCAAGTCGGTGCCAGAAAACATGCCAAACTTACTCTCTATCAGACTATGGTCAGCTCCTTTTAAAAAACAAACCATAAACCACTGCTCATAAAAACCTCTAGTAACTGTACTAGTGACCCAAAAATTTTAAGCAAACCTGAAAACACTGAATACTTTTCTCCTTTACCTTGCAACTCACCTGAAACGTGAGCTTTTGGCTTGTTTTGAATGCTGTTGTGCACCTGCTAGTCAGTTTCCCTTTCCCTGAGCCTGGGATTCAGCATGGGAGAGCCAGGGTGTAGCTGCAAACAAGGTCCTCTGTAGAAAGTTTATGTTATTTACAAGAAGTGGAGGAGTTTTCCTCTCCTGGTCTCCAATTGAGTCCAGAGAATGTCACACAGACAAGTTATGACCAAACTCACCTCCCCATTGCTACTGTGTTTTTGTTCCTGCAGCTGCTGAGGGAAGGTTGTTGTTTGTTTTCCTTTTTGCAGTCTCCCAGCGGCTGCCCTTTATCTTCCACAGGAACAGCTGGTACTCTTGCTGAATCTAATTCACCTGGTTGTTTTCCATACCTCTGCTCCATAAGCAGTTCCGCTCTGGCAGGTAAGTTCAAGTGCTCTGTCATGCTGACTCCCTGGGGACTAAGCCTTTTCACACAGTGACCCACCCACTAAAATTTTGCTGCCTGGGGAAGACCTGGCTCTTTTTCCCATTAATAAAAGGGTTTTCCGTTTAATGTTCAATGCCAAGGGACAGTAAACATCCCCCCCCCAGGAAAGAATGATTGTAAAACCACAAAAATGGTTAGGATTGTTCAAAGTAGGAGCAGGAGCAGTACTAACTGAGTTAGGCAGCTGAACTCACTGACCTTGGCATCAGAATTCTCTCCTATTTGCAAAACCAAGCACCTATGCCTATGGTTTTTTGTCCTCCAAGGAGGTTTAAATCTAGCATTCTCACACGATAAAATGAATAATTGTTGTGATATTATTATGATACTTCTGGGATGCTCATGGTGTTCTAGTTTATTTTCCATGCTACCATAGTAATCTGTTATAAAAGGGGGAGAAAAACATAAGTAGGTGTTTGTAGTTTCCTTGGTAAAATATCTACACTTTTAAAATGTAGATTTAAAAAAACCCCTACACTCTAGGTAACCTAGAAAGCTTGAAAAAATAATTTAGGGGTAAGCTATGACATGATTTTTATAGGATGGTGAAATAAGCACTGATCTGCAAGGCTTTATGCTAGAAAAAGTGATGTGGGCTCATTTGGACGTTTGACTGTTTTAGATGTTGTCCAAGAAATATCAAGGGTAAAAAGAATTGGTTTGGGAAAATACGTGAATAATAGACATGCTTTGGTGTAGGTAGTACTAATAGCTGAGCTTTATCATGTCACACAATGGCAGAGGAGCAGTTAGAACACTGCACTGAGAATAGGGAGATTTGGGTTCTATTTTCAGCTCTGCTTTCGGCCTGCTGATTGGCTTCTAATTATTCTGTGCCTCAGTTTCCCCATCTGTAGAAAAGCAAGAATGAGACCAACATCCTTTTGTAAACAATTTTAAATTGTGTTGATGGAGCACACTTCATTAATAGCAATGATACCTTCTCACACATGCTGTCATTAAAAAGAATACTGTCAATTCACAAATGTCAGGCAGACTGTGGTGGTAATGTGAGAGTGGCTATGGAGAAAATAACGAAAAGGAGATTCATCATGCCTGCTTCAGCACTGCTGTGGAAAATGAGATGTTAACACAGACTAACCTCTGGAGTCAGAATGTTAACATAGATGGTAAATTAGAGGTGCCGGTCCCTGTTCTTGAGGTCTGTCATACAAATGTCCATTGACATGGCAGAATCAGCAGAGATCATTGGCTGAACAGATTTGGAACATGAACCACCTTTTCATCCAGGACTGAAAGTGCCCTTTCAAGTGGAAGACCTCTCTTCCTTCAGTTTAAACTTAGGCCAGTACCTGCCTGGTTCATAGCACAGTAGATCTCAAAAATACTCAAGTCAGAGGTATTTCTGCAGAGCTGAGACCCCAGCCTGCCATCTATTCACCACATGTAGATCTTTGTATCTGCCTCTAACTGAAATTAATCTGTCTTTTGCATTGATGCAAGCATCTTGCCCAGTGAGCATATTGCAGCATTTTGTGTTAGACAGATGCCTCAGCAGATTCTGGTTACATATTAGGGCTACAGTTTACTTGTTACCACAAGAGGGAAGCCGATACTAATATTATAACTTTCTGCACGTATTAACTATAGTTATTGTGGCAAGGCTTTTATCCATTTCAAGGCTGTTGCACGTCTCCTCTTTCCTTGTAGCAAACTTGCATTTGATCATATGTCAGAAACTGAAGAACATTATTCCCATTCCGTTTGCTCAGTGTTCTGTGAAATGAATTTCATGGATTTGCCTATCTTGTTTGAATGGCAAATACATAAAGCTGAAACAGAAATTTGGGACAGAACTAAGCTGGTTGCTTTCTTAGTGAATTTAAACAGTCCACATGCAAGCAAGAGGAAGTCTGGTGGGCATGGCACTTGAAAAAATAAAGGTATTTTCCCTCATTTGGATGAGCATGAGAAGTTGAATACTATTCTAGAAGTCATAGACATAGCTATTTCTAGTAGTTCTTACCCCATAGTAATGACAAATTAATTCAGCAAGTCTCCTGACACTTGCCTGTTTCACAATCTGTGTGAGCATCTTCTTCATGGATTCATTTATTATGGCAAACCTGTTCTCATTTACTCTGCTGCAAACCAGAGTAACTTTGCTGATTTCAGGAGCTTCATTGAATCACGTATCATGTGGTATGGTATCTATGAGAGTCACCCTTTTTCAGATCACATGCTGAAGGCTTCAACCTGATAGGACAAGATTTGGCGTTACATTTAATTTTGCAGCCGGACGTTGAAAAAGGTTTTTGTAAAGTTGTGAAAGCAGTGCTATTGCAAACAGGGATTTTTAAAATAGTCTGGGTGTAACACTGAATTCATCAAATTTCTTTGGTTGATGTTTTCCTGTGTTCTACATTGCTGCAAGATACAAATATAGAAGAGCTGCTGTTCAGAAGATTTCTGTAGAGCATTGCTGACATAAGACACTGGTTAGAGATCATAATCCTTAGTGTTTGGCAGTCATGGTTTTTGAGGAACGGCAGAAATGTGAAGTTAGAAGCAGTGCAGAAAATCATGTATGTTGAGGCTTCCTATAAAGACCCCTAGGGTGTTCCCTGCAAGTGCAGGAGAGAAAATTAGGACAAGGTTATGAAAGTCACAGACATAGATTGCAGTCCCAAAGGACATTTGCATAACTGGCTTCTTTGGGTTGTTTTGTTGTTTTTTTTTTTTTATTTTTTATTTTATTTTTTTTTTTGGTTTTGTTTTTAGGTTTTTGTTTAATATTTAGGAGCATTTTGGGTATTTTGTTCTCCTCACCACCCCCACCCTCTCCCTTTACCGCAGTCATACCTTAAAATGCTTTCCTAAAGATCCTGCTGGTCTCAGAGAAACTGTCAAGCTTAAATGGGGAAACATAGCCAGAAATGTTACTGCTACCCAAGTGGAGAGACACTCTTCACAGACCCTGTTGTTCAGGTATTCCTGAACCTATTCCAACCCAAACTATTCTATGATTCTGTTGCTGCACTACGTTTCTTTCTTCTTTCCCTCCAGTGCTGTTTTAGGCCCCAGTCCTGTGTGTATATATGCATGCATTTAACTCTAAGTACATGAGCAGTCACACTGCCTCCAGTGAGAATATTCACATGACTAAAATCATGCACTTGCATATGGGTTTCCTGAATGAAGGGCACAAAAGGAAATGGCCAGGTTAAAAATAATGAGTTGGTTTTGTCCCTGATGTAATGCCTTTGACACTAGTGGAATTATACAGAGCTGAAATGGATCCAGTATGTCCAAAGAACTATCTCCAGCTCCCTCACCTGCCAGTTTCCATATCTATGTTTACAGAGTAATAAAATTCAGTCCTCCTCCCTGTGCTTGGGTGGCTGAGGCTGGGGGGGGTGGGGTGTGTGGGAATCCAGATCCCTTTGCACCTGCAGGAGTTGCTTTCCTCTAAGACAGTATCTCCCAGTTCCCATGTGGTTTTGCCCTGTAGAGATATTACGCCCATGGAGCTTCACCAGAGCCTGTAATTCCCTGTTGCCTGTTCATTGTCAGTGCCACAGAAGGAGGTCGGGGTGGCTAACAACAGAGCAGATTGTGTCTGTTCTGCCACTTACCTGCTCCTGTCCAATGCTGAGCCATTCTGTGGCCTTAGCAGGAGCTGCTGATCTTGGAGAGAGAGCCCGTCTTGTATCTCGGTTGGTGTCTAGGGTGCTTCTTTTTGTCTCCTGCAGCAGCGCTGCTTTATTCTGTGTGAAATGTGCATTATTAAATGCTCCAGAGGAATGATCACAGTTGGCAACACCTGGCATGTAAACATTTAAAAAAAATATTTTTTTTAGGCTTAGAAGAAACCCCTTTTAAAAATATTTCTACCTCCTTCCTGTGACTGTCCTGCCCCATGCCCACATGGCGTTTGGGAGTCCCCAGACTGTGCTACTGTGAAGCTCTGACCTGGGACTTGTGTGAGAGTGAACTCGCACCCACAGCTTGACCGCTGTGCAGTCTAATGTTTCCTCCAGATCACCAAAAGTGTGTGCGCATGCCTGCCTGCTCACCCAAATATTCACTAACATGGGATAGATAGACCTCTGAATGTGAAAAGTTAGGGTGTCAGGAGGGGGAGAAAAAAGAACCCACCCCAAAACACAATGCTGAATAAACAATCTCTAGCATCTAGGGCTCATGACTGTTTTTGACAAGATCTATCTTTAGTTATAATAGTGAGTCACATCATTGTGATCTGACTTTACGGTTAGTTTGAGGTATGAGCCAGGCCATGGGATTGAGAGCGAGAGCATCATGGGATGTAGCTGTAAAATTCCACTACTCGCTACTCTCTAAATCAGGTTTGAAGAGCATTAAGAAACAGGAAGCGTGGGGGTTGGGGGGGAGGTATTTTTTTCAGCAGAAAATTATTGCGGCGCACGGTGCATCGTGATGCAGTTCATCAGAGCAGGGAGAATAATAGGGGAGACGTATCAGTGATCGGAGATGCCCATAATAGTCTTGAGCAAAACACACCTCTCTCTACATCGCTCTGTGTGCAAAGTGTCACGTCTAACCCACCCCACCAGCCACTACAAGCTAATGCAGGATTTTCTTGGATGGTGCTGCGTTGCTTAGCAACATTGCTAGGCAGCATGCTATACATCACGCACCGTGCCGGCTACTATGGTGTGGCAGGGCAGCTGCCAGTTATTTTTCTCTGCTATAAAATATTCATTTTCTGCTCGCCAGCAGACGCGGCACTGAGGAGGTTGAGGGATGCTGCCTCTCAGGTGGACACGTTCAGCTCCCGGAGACTGTAATGGGAATAACAAGCAGCTCCAGCCTGAGCTGAGCTCCAGGTATATAAAATGTGGGTGTGATTCCCAAGATATAAACACTTGCCATGCCTGAGATAGAATACAGGTTGGCTTTAGCATAAATAAATAAATAACGAGGCAACGAAGGTGATGTGACAGACAGAATAATACATGTAACCCACACCCCTCCTACACACCTTTTTTTCTTTGACTGGCATAAGCAACTCCTGGTATGAGAACTGTGTGTGTACACAAAAAGAGGGACATTTACTTGATATTCTGTGATAATTCTGAGGCTCATCCATACCACAGCACTGTTGGATGAGATATATCCAACAAACACCAGTAGCGGTTTTTTAGACCGATGAGTGTGATTTCAGTGGAGTCTGCCTGCCAAGCCCCCTCCCCGAAATGATTGCATAACCAGCTGTTGCATGCACACACACAAAAAGAGAAAACCCGTCCTATTCTATGAGAAGCTGAGGTGTCATTACAGAAGGCAAACAGCAGAGATCTTGGTCTCCAGAGCTATGGAGAAGATGGCATCTGCAGCTCAATTCAGGTGTGTGGATCCAGAACTAGGAGCTGTCTTGCCCGAGAGCAAAAGAGAGCACTGCAGAGGTTCTACACAGGGCCAGATTTGAATAGTTCTGGAATCTCTGCACCTAAAATGTTTGGGTTTTTTAAAAAATATCATTACTGATACTGTCAGCAGGTGGCTAGAAGGGAGGGGTGCAAAAGAGCTGATAAAAGGCAGCAGATAGTTTCTGGCATCTGAACAATGTGTTTTAATTCTGCGCGTCAGCGGACAGACTCATTGTTTGAGCCAAGCAAAGAGGGAAGCAAGAGGGGAAAACCACACTGTCAAAATACACAACGGTTTGTGAGATGAACAGCCGCATTACCCTTTGTTTACACTTGCAGATATGGCAGCACTGATGAAGTCAGCAAAAGTGTGGTTTGTGCAACAATTATTTTTGAAGGGATCAGGAATTCAGTTTTAGCTTAACCCATCCTATTGTAGGCACATCTTGGGATGTATGGTGGAACCAGAAGAATCAGACTTTCCTACAACAGAGGGGTATGTCTTCATATTACAAATCCTGGAGGAGTACAGCGACTGCAGTTTGATACAGAAACTGTTCTCATGGTGTTCAATGGCATTTGTCCAGCAGCAGAACAAAGACAACGACAGAACTTCCATATCATGTTTGTCACCAAATTGCAGCAGACTGAAGTGAAGTCAGTGCCCAAGGCTCAGCTTCTCCATCAGGCTCCTCAATCTCTGCACATAAGGCCAGTTTTGTCCTAGAAGATGTTCAGAATTTGCACTGAGAGTAGTACACATCCAAAGTATGTATAGACTTTGGAATGAAAACTGCTGCTACAGACAAGTAAAATATCATCCCTCTTGTACCTGTGCTTCAGGCACAAGTGTCATCTACAAGCCTGTCCTGCTTTTGCGGCCATTTTTGTTGCATAAGAAATATATATATATATATATAATTTGTCCTTTATTTATTTATTTTTTAACCTGAAGGACTTTAATTGGAATGATTGCTTGGTTTTATTGGTAGGTTTTCAGCCAGCTCTTTCTCGCATAAAAAGCTTCAACACATACTGACGGCAGTGACACTAAAATTTAAGGTGTATGAAAAATTTGCAGAATTTCACCATACGTTTGCAAATCTTTCTGCCATTTCATAAAGCCTCTCAGAGCTGATCACTTGAACGTGGATGGAGCTGCTCTACTTTTGCTGAATGAACACCAAACAAAAAAATACACAAGGCCTGTAACTGTGCACATTCACTGGTGTCTTATGAAATTACTTCCCCTTGTTATTCAAGAAGAGGCATGGAATACTCCAGGAGGACAGAAGAATGTCTGTGGGTGGAAGAATGAAGAGGAATGCCAGACCCAGTGCGCGTCTAGGAAAGCCACGGTACCATACCTTGTTCCTGCTAACGCAAGGACTTCAAATGAAAAAGGTACTTCTCTGTGAGTGCAAATGTCATTTATACCTGCTGCAAGACCTCTGCAGAGTCTTAATGGTGATCTATCTCAGCCATTTCTGAGGGCTGAGAGTCATTACAGCAAAATTTGAAAGATGAATTACACCTTACCACAAACCAGTGCCAAATATACATGCAAGCGTCTAAGTCTGTTCAGAAAGCAGAATACTGTTATGTTGTGCAGGAGCAAAAAAAGAAACAAGCTAATCTCTAATGAAATTGGAAAAGAAAATAGCCAAAGGACTTTTTCTCTCTGTGAGTTTCATGGTAAATACCACTAATTTTTTGGTCTCATTAATATCTTATTATTAAGGAGTAGTCCACCTACTTTTCTCTGTGTTTTATGGGCATGCCTCAGCATTTTACAAGTTGGAGGTTGTGGTAAGAGCTGGAAATATTGTATCATCATTTCATTACCACCTGGCTTGAAGAAAGGATCCATTAATCTGGTTTTGTAGGCAACTGCTGTGAGAAAGTAAGGGAGAGGCTCCTGCAAACTCTACTGTAGTTACTGGGAAACAGCAATTATTTTTTAAAAGAAAATGCAATATTTCTCTTCTACTTCCTTAAATTTGTCTTCACAGCTTCATATCCCCTCCCCTCCTTTTTTTAGTTATTTGCAAGAAAAAAATGTTTGTTTCATGCTACAAAAGGTGTCAAAGTCTTCTTTTGCTCCAAATGACTCAGGGTCAATATAATCTGAAAAACAACTCTAACAGAACAAACTTTTCACAGATAAACAGAAAAACTAAACCCAGTGCTGGTCTCCTCCAGAAATTATTTGCATGTTTCCCTTTCCTTTTTCTAGTATTGTGGATAAGTGACAACATGTAGTTATGTTCAGAAGCAAAAAAGCTCTTCTATAAGATGTGGACGAACACCGGGTTACATGTCACATACTTCACCTGGAAGAAGTCTTAAAATGAATACAGGTGTGAAAAAAAGTTAGAAAGAATTAAGTGCAATCACATAGGATGTGGGATGTGTTTGTGGGGGGTATCAGTTTCCCTGACTTTCTCTGATCCTTTAATCAGCAGTTTTAAAGTTTGAGACAAACCCTGAGAATGGATAAATGAAAGGAGACTACCCTGATCATTTGCCTCTGCATGTCTGCTTTAGGACAAGCTTTTAGTTAAACAGTCAGCTGCTATTTGTTTATAGAATACCTACCTCATTGACACAAAGCAGATGGCGAACACTGAATAATGTTTTCAGACCCCTTTCTATCAGAGTGAAAGTGTGATAGAAATGCCTTCAAGAAACCTCCCAGTGAAGGACTGGAAGCATGCACGCAGAATATAATGCAGAAGTCACAAGCCAACTAGTGAAGATGAAAAAGTCAACTTATTCTTCAGCTCAGTACTCTCAGTTCTGAGCTAAAGAATGTAGTATGTGTTCTTAGATCTAATCTTGTAATAAAAAGATACAGTAATTCAAATGCACTCAAAGGCCTGTTAAACCTATTTGGACAATCATGATCATCTCATCATAATTCCTGCAAAATTCAGGCTGTTGATCCTTAAACTACAGTTCCTCTGACTACTGTTTGAGCTATAATATTTGTAACAGTGCTGTGATCATATTCTTCAAATGCTTATTTTAAATGCTTTTCTTGCATTTTTGCCTTGTACTTTTGATTTGATGTTGCAGAGTAGCCAGCCCAGGTTTGCTTACAAAGACATGTGCAAAGGCTTTGTATTGCAAAGTTGTATTTCTAGAGGCAGTCTTATATTTATGTTTTTAAAATGTTTAGTTTTATTTATATTTGCTTTTTATTTAAGCATCAATTTATGTTTGTATTCCAAATTCCAGTGAATCGAAAAATGAACAAAACATTGTGGGTTCTTTGGTTTGTTGGTTTTATTTTTTGCTTGAAGAAACACTTCTCCTAAGCAGAGAAGAGAAAGAAATAAGGATTTTTGTAAATGTAGACATTTCAAGATGTTTTTCCCTTTTTTAAATGAGGGGAAAGTTAAAATAAAAATAGTTCCAACTCCTTCCTTTATTCAGTCATTTTTAATACAAGACTCCTAAAAGCTGGTTTGGAAGATGAACATTCATTACAGAAATATCTAAGCGTGCATTTTTTTGCTCTTGTCCTGGATCAGTGTCAGTAACACCCTCCTAGATATTTTTCCAATACACAGGAGGCTGCTGATTAGTGATTTATAGATGTTGGGGCCATTTTTTTTCTTGCTTAAAATCATGTTAATGTTGCTGGCATCTCACAGTATAGAACTATGCTGTTGCTGCGAACTAAGAATTCACTGAAAAAACTCAGTTGTTGAAAACAGTTACAGAAATCTTTCTTATCCATGAATGTAACTGTCCTGATTAGGGTAGGGGTGATAGCAGCACTACTACAGGCAGCTTACTCTGTCAATAAATCTGTTGTTTCAGTCTGTGTGAGTAATGTGATCTAGCTTTTGATATTACACTGTTGTTCTGCACAGTAACATTTGTGCCCAGGTGTAACGTGAACCCATTGTTGACTGCGTGTCAAGGAAAGTGATGCCAGCCTATACTTTAGCCAGCATGTCATTGTGCTCCTTACTCCAGAAAATTGTACATTCTTGTCATATATGTTAATGCCAATGGGGTTTGGTTTTGGTTTTTTTTTTTTAGTTTGGAAGAAGATCTCATGTGCACGTGAGGCTCATGGGGCTGAGGTGCTCCATGAAGATCACTGGTAATTTAGTTTGAACCATCAGAGCTGGATTGCTCTAAAATTGGAGAAGGACTTGAAGAATTAACTCAAGGTTTAATTTACACAGCAGTCCTTCTCTTGTAGCTCTATTCACTTTGTCAGTGTTAGGAGGACAGGCAGGAGGACAGAAGTTTCCAACTCCTTGCCCAGGCTCCCTGTTGCGACACAGCCTAATACTTTTTCTCGCTTCTTGTCACACGGCCTTCTCCTTGCTGACCTTTGTGATCCAGTTTGCAGCCTTGACAATCTATTAAAATTCATGTTAAGTTCTACCTGCAGGTCAGAGGGACTTCTGTTCAAGAGCTCTTCATGTCATTTGTTGCATAGCCATTCAGTTCTTTCTCCCAGGTGTTTTCATCTTCTTCCGTAGCTTCAGGATGTATTTGGTGAAGTGACCTCTTCAGAGAAATCTCATTTATCTTTAAAATGCCTTTCAAACTACTGTGATAGTAAAAACGTAAAATGAAAATTAATATCAGTGAGTTACATAGTGGAATGCACTAAACAGTTCTGATGAGCAAGTCACAGGAAACAGAGCTGAGAAAATCTATTTGCTCATAAGCCCCTGTCAGTACATTGCTGCTTCTCCACAGGATATTGTCAAGTGCTCTTTCCAGCTGATGTTTAACTGGCTCGTTGTTACTGGCCAGATTAAACATTCCCTTGTGGGATCCCGTTGAGGGGGGGGGGTGTCTATTGCAATAAATGCTGCAAATACCCTTGAGCTCAGCTATCCTTCTGTGGGCTTTTCTGACTTGCTGAAAGGTGCCAGCAAAGGAAAATTGATACAGAGGATGTAAAATTGCTGGCTAGAGGTTCGGAATAACTTCTGATGCAAAGAAAGGAGATAAAGAAGGCATTTCTAGGAGATTTTTTTCCAATATTTAAATTTGGGAACAGAAAGTTCTAGATTGAACATATCTGTTTCCAGGGGGAAAAAAAAAAAAGAAAAGAAAAAAGCATGTATTTCTCAATCAGCTAAAATGTCCCTGGCCATATGTACTGGCATTCTGAGACCTCTTTCCACACAAAACTAACCCTGGATTTAAGAATGCAAGTAATTATTTGCTGAAAGTTAAGTCTAGAAATAAATCTTTTCAGAATCCAAATCTTGTTAAATATTTTGTGGTGCTGGTGTTTGCTGGACTGGACAGAAGAAAGCTTGCAAATTTTAGATTTGTATTTATAATTAACTCTTTGGAGGGAGAAAATATTCTCTGAGTTTCCTTATCCCTTTTCTTTTATCCTTCAAAGACTTTGTATGGACAAATTCTACAGTTGCAGAATTGTAGAAAGTATTGAAACAGTGATGGTGGTTCACAACTGGAATGGTTCAAGTGCTAACTAGATGTAAAATGATACATAGAAAAAGGACTAAAAGAATGTCTGCTAACATAATGGTCAAAACAAGGAAATCTAGGGCAGATTTTTTAAGATTTAAACAAGATTTTAAGAGAATCTGTTTATTTTCAACAGGAACATAACAGTTAAAATCAGACGCTGTTTCTGCATGTGAAACATCTCTTCTGAGAGCATGACTGTCACACATCCAGAGGTACTTTCTTCCACCCTTCACAAAAGGAAGAAGGTAAGCATCCACCTTGAACTTCCATCTGCCAGGCAGATGTCCCAGGTCTCATAAAGATGGCCACTGGGCCTATGTTGAGTAACTGCAATGTATGTGTGACAGGTCCAGAATACTGGGGCTGTGATAAGCACCCTGCTCTTGTTCTGTAGGATTGATCCGTGTGCCCACGCTATGTCCAGAGCAGTTACAGCACTGCATCATCTTGTTGTAGTTAGATTTCCCAGATGGAAGAATGGCAGCCTGAAGTGGATGGAAAAAAAGAATGGAAAAAAAAGTCTGTATGGGTCTTCTTGGAAGTCTGGGTGACACAGTTTTAAAAATTACCACTGAATAGCCATATATGCTATTCAGTATATTCAGTATATATGCCACACAGCAGCTGTCAGCCTGCAGTTTGTGATCTTCTTGTTGGTCTGTAACTGTTCCTATGCAGTCATTGAAAGGTGTTTAAAGAAAGAGAGCCCACTGGCATGGGAAACTAATCACTATAAGAGGGATCTGCAGCTCCACTGGAAATTTTCTAGGAGTGAAAACTGGGGAACCTTGAAAATGTAGGTTGAGTAGCATTGAGTTAAAGTGTAAAATGCTGGCGTGAGACAAGGTGGCAGGCTTTGCAGTGCCTGTTTGTAGAATTTGAATTTTGGCATAATTTGATGTTTTTTGATGCCCTTTTCTGTTTACTCAGTGGGTATTGGTGTAGATAAGTATGTATGCCATTGATACTTCAGATACCTACATATATGCGTATATACTTAGAGGTATATACGTATTCTAGCAAACATATATAGGTATATATACAAACATATATACACATACCTATACTTACATACGTATATTTATTTATCTATATGTACACATACCTCAAAATTCACCTCTGTTACTTTCCTGCCTATGTACTTTTTGTGTGAAACACAGAGAGAACAGTGAGAAATCGTTCAAAGGCTTCAGAGAAGTGGTTCAGTAAACACTAACTGAAGTGTCATCACCTCAAAACTCACCCCCTATCTTGCTTTCTTATGTATTTCTTTGTTCTCCTCACTTTCATACTGCAATAGGAATAGCAACCTCTGTGTAGGGAATTTTCTGTAAGTAGTAGCTAACTAGGGCTAATGGGTTTCCACTGTTTCTGAGATCATCAGCTCCTCCCAGCTGGTCCCTAATCCCTACAAATGCCTTGCACCTCAGCTGTTCCCTTGTTTCCTGAAAGACAATGCAACACACCTTTGGTTTTTCAAAATGGGTGAGCCACTTTGAATCACATTGAGATAAGATATCCAATTTTTGCCTAGTCAATCTTAAATCATGACATGAGTGCTTCACTTTCTTTCATTCCCTCCCTTTCTTATGTATGGCAGCACGTCTTTCATAAATGCCGACAGATAGGGAAGAATCACTTTTAGTTCCTCCTTCAAGGTCAGCAAATCACAGCTGACTCAAGTGTATCTGGTTCTTGTCCTCCCCGAAAGCAGCTATGACTGTTTGAGAATGTAGCTGTTCAAATTGTTCAGATAAATACTTTCCTGAGGCAGTTCTTCTTATATCAAGGCTTTCTTTTGTAGCTCTCAAAGCACTTTTTAGGGGGTGTTTTACGGAAGATGAGAACTAAGATAAAGGTCTTGCCCAAAGTCCACAGGGGAGCTGGGAGTTTGATCTCAGGAGTGGTCTGCAATGTCCCAGTCATTGCTCCACTCTTCCTCACACTAGGTGGGATGGCAGAGAAGCAGAAAAGCGGTTCTGAGGAGGCTGGCAGCATAGCTGCCATACACACTGGTGTATGCTTGTACTAGCTTTTACACATCCACTGTTGTCAGCGTGTATCTTTACAGGTAGGGATTTACGGCTCTCTGACATTTCTGCCAGTGTAAATACAGGGTAATTTCAGTGTTAACCGTGGCAAAATTGGTAAGAGGCAGTACAATCCAGCCCACACTGCTTTTCAAATGAACATACGGGAATGTTTTGTTGACCAAAGATAAAAGTGGCCATTTGTATCATCAAACTACAAAAATGAGGAAACAATTGGTTTGTTTAATTAGCAGTCATATTCTTATTATTCCTGCTGGCTGTTCCAAGCAAATGGCAGGTCTTTGCTTTCACTGGGAGCTGGAAAGAGGCCAGTTTCACTCTCTGCTTTTTTGTTATTATTTTTATTATCTTAGTAGTACATTGATCAGAGTTAGTTGGCAAGTATTTAGCACAGATCACAGGCATTCCTGGTGTTGTTTTATTGAAATGAGTAAAATGACATCAGGAGGAAAGTTGACCCAACATGTTTTATTTTGGCTTTAATCAGAAAATCTTGCTGGGCACTGATCAATTCATTTTTAAACAAGATTGCTCCAGATTAAACAAGAATAGTACAAACCAAACCGTGCAGAGTTTGCTTGTTTTGGACACTGTTATTGAAGAGGTGTAGCTTATAAGCATCCTGCCAGTCTGATCAGTTTAACTGCACAGGAGAAATCATATGGCGAATTGACTATTTATTATGCCAACTGCCCATGCAATTATTTGAAGCTCCTTAGTTCATCTGACCTTTAAAACTTACTTTACAATACAATCACTTTTGATCAAGAGGAGCATTAAGGTCAGTTTTTCCTGTCATAGCAAATTAAAGCCCTCCACTGTTGTGCAAGCAAAACTGGACCTTTTAAAGGATATACTTGTTTTACAACTGCAACAGAAGATTACTTAAAAAAATAAAGACTAAAACTGATGTAGTTTTTAACTATGTTTTAGATCCAAACAAGCAGTGCCAAAATAGGTCCAAATATAGAATGCTGACATTCACCCAGGTCATTATATGTCTCTTAAACTTGATCATGGTTGTTTTGGGATACTCCTGAGTAAAATTAAACATGTATGAATACATATGCAGAATTTGGCAGAATCTTCTGCATTCACAGAAATGGACTGCTGTTAAGGAGAGCACATTTCAGCCTTACGGATCATCTGAAGTACTTTTTAACCATATAAGATTGAAATAAGAGCTATATGGCCAGGAGGTAAATGTTTCCCTTGTTCCACTCCCCATTCCCCCCTTCAGGTTAAACTCCCACTGACTTCATTGACAGTTAGTCTTAATGGAGTGATAATTGAGTGAATCTCAAGGTCTGACTCATGCAGTAGATGTGTGATCCACCCAGATGCAGTGGCTCCTTACTCTATTTAAAAAAAAAGCAGGCCTGTTTTGGGTGATGTTATCTTCAAGGAGGAAGACTTTGCCCTTTGGCAGCTGTTGCTGTGAGAACATTCACCTCCTGTCAATATTGTGATATCAGACTGGGGCCTCGTGATGCCCTTCTTTTGGAGATGTGGAAGCTCAAAGTTTAGCAGAGTGGTATGGTGTGTGCCTTTATCTTGGTTTTCACTTGTCTGATGACAGCAGAGATGTGCCTTGGCCCTATTGGTTTTGACCAGAGAGGAAGCCTACAATTTAAGCTGTGTTTCTTGCTAGGTCCTCATTGGACTTTGAAGGCTGGACCAATTTTAAATCTCACAAATCATCCTCGTTCAATTGACAAATTATCAAGGGAGTAAGATACTTTCCCCTTGTTTCTCCTCCGTGTTCCATGATAACATTAACAGCTTGACTTCAGTCCTCTTGCCCATTTTCAGCACGAAGGCTCCCTCTTTTTCACCCATTTTTAGAGTTTGTGTCACTGCCTCCCACACCTGGTACCAGACGTATGTGTTCCTCCAGAGCAGAAATACACCTGTGCTATAGTTACAGTGTAGTTTCTTAGGGTCGTGTGTTAGGTGCAGTATGTATTAGACAATACCTGCCTTTAGTCAGACTCTATAAGATCCTAATTGTCACTTTGATAGCACAGGAAATACACTGACTCACTAACCCTCCTTCTCCCCTGCCAAATAAAGCATAAAATGATATTTATTTTTCCTGTCTCAGTTTTCTGAGGGAGTTTTTTACTTGTGGGTCCCTAGGATTCTTCTGCTGCATCTTTGTGCTTCTTCTCATCTCTGTCCAGCTCGTATTGGTCAGCTTTTTTCTAACTGTGGACAGCCTGAAGTATCCTGAACACCACCCAACTGTGAGAGCACTGACTATTTGTTTCTGTCTTCTTCCAGTGGATGCGGGAGTCTCCCCACTTACCTTCCCTGGAGGTCTGAAGGCTAGTGTCAGTATCTTGCTTACCTTGCCATGTCTTAGTGCATTTGCCAGCCTAAAATAGGGGAAAACTTGCTTCAAATAGACCTTATCTGAGTAGACAAAGACAGAGGTGGATTGAAAACTGGCTGAATGGTAGGGCCCAGAGTGTGGTGATCAGTGGTACATAGTCTAGTTGGAGGGCAATGACTGGTGGCGTACACCAGGAGACAATATCGGGTCCAGTCTTGTTCGATGTCTTGGTGGACACCAAGTTGAACTTAAGTCAGTGAAGTGCCCTTGAAGCAAAGAGGATGAATGGTACCCTGGGCAGCATTAGGCAAAGCATTGCCAGCAGGTGGAGGGAGGCGATCCTTCCCTTCTACTCTGCATTGGTGAGGCTGCACCTGGAGTGCTGTGTCCAGTTCTGGGCTCCACAGGATAAGAGAGACATGGAAGTGTTGGAGAGATCCCACTGAAGGGCCACAGAGGGGACTGGAGCATCTCTCCTATGAGGAAGGGTCTGGGAGAGCTGGAACTGTCCACCTGGAGAAGAGAAGGCTCAGGGGGATCTTATCAATGTCTATAAGAACCTGAAGGGAGGGTGCAAAGAGGAAACAGCCACACAATGGGAGCAAAGTGAAACACAGAAGGTGCCATCTGAACATCAGAATTGTGATGTGTGGGGTGACCAAGCACTGGCGCAGGTTGACCAGAGAGGCTGTGGAATCTCCATCCTTGGAGATATTCAAAAGAAGTCTGGACATGGTCCTGGGCAACCTGCTGTAGGTGGCCCTGCTTGAGCAGGTATGTGGGACTAGGTGTACTCCAGAACTGCCTTCCAACCTCAACCCTTCTGTGATACTGCGAGAAACCATTAGGATTTATTTACCAGCCTTGCTCCTGTGTCTTGCATTAAGTGATATAATCCTTGTCAGCAAATGGTGAATTCTAGAGCCAAGCAACAGTATCTCACAACAGCTTGATACTTCACAAGTTGTATGTAGATGAATGCCACAGGTTCTCTCACATATATAAATATTAATGCATGTGTGAAGTAGGAGATGGGTATAGATAAAATGAAAAGCTGTATGTGAGTGAATTTATATCTCATAATGAGTGAGGAGGGGTTACTCAATGAATTAATCTGTAATGAGTCATAAGGTAAATTTAAGTAATTGCTCAGTGTTTTGTGTAATAAATGGTAACCAAAGATTTATGGATAACTGAAGTTTTACCGTTTGATAGCAAGGAGCAATCTAATGTCATTAGGTGATATAGTTTGTATAGGCAGTGCGAGAGAAACTGTTGCCAAACAAGGCAGCCTGTAAAGGTACATGTCAATATCATGTGCCAAGGGAGACAAAGGACTGTTCTAGGAAGATAAAAGGTGAGGGTAAAGGCCCCTTACTCGCCCCGAACCTCCCCCCCACCCCGGTAAGCCCAAACCTGCATGAGCCAGAACTGACAGTGGCCCTCAATAGCTGTACTTACTTGCCGGAGGAGCTGAGGTTTATGTAATTACGGTCAATCTCTTCTTCCCTCCCAGCTGCTTCAGACCCTCTTGGCTGATTTCAAATAGAGGGGCTGGGTTTTCAAACATACTAAATGCCTACCAATTTCATGAAAATCAGAATCTGGAGAAGGAGAGAGGGTCAACTCAACATCACCACTGAGGGGGTGGGCAGGCAGAATTCAGGCACCAGTTTGATAGCGAGCATTTTGCAGGCTTAACAGCCCATACATAGCCCTGGACTACCTGCATTGCATACTGTTTCTTCCTTAGTAGGAATCTCATGGAGAAAAGTGCAGGGAGGTGGTTTGGGTAGGGGATAAAGAGCGACAAATGGCAGACAACCTGGCTTTATTCATACCGCTAGCTGTACAATAACATGTGGAATTTTCCCTTGTGCTGTTTTCCTTCTCTGTGTTTAATTTTTATAATACAGTGATTTAATTAAGGGCTTCAAGAAGCTCAGCTTAAGGTAGTTTCCTGAATCCATAGTCAGTCTTTCTTGATATTTAAGGGAGTACAGTAGAGGGACTTGTAATGAGAATTTGGAGCCTTTTGAGAGGGATTCCAAATGAATGTTTTAGAGATAGGTCTTATTTTTATCAAAATCTGAGTGTTTTCAGATCCAGAATTCTGGTTCTGACCTCTCTAGGATGGTAATTTTTTCCTATTGTACCAATAGGGAATTTTTTTCCTCACAGGCTGGGTGTTGGGGCTTGATGGACAAGCTACCTCATCTGTTGTGGCAGAGCCTATGTTTCCCCTAGCATCTTCTCACATAAATATTCCATGCATCAAATATGTACGACATGCAACATAATTGCGTAAAAAAGATGACGTATGAAGAAAAATACACAGTGCCTGTGGCTAAGAATGTCTTAATCAGATGTTCAAAATGCACATCTATGTACCAAGGAAATATTTTGAGGTATATTATCTAAGCCTGCTATGAATAAACATTTTTTCTTGTGTTAAACATTATAGCTGTCATTGGAGGACAAATTGTTGGGATGTACTTGCAGTCCTCTTTTTCTGGGGCAGTGGAAATTTTCTTTCTTTTTTCCTTGCAGTAATTCAAACAAATCTGTCCTTTGGTCTTTCCAGCCAGATTACTTCACTAGTTGCCCTCAGGACAGCTTGTTTAAGCATAAACTTATGTAGGGCTCATGCTTTTGTGTGAATTCCAAGGGTTTTTACACTGGGTTTCCTATTAAAACTGAAGAGAGAATTACTTTGTTGTTGTGACTATTCCCAGTGAAGATCAGATACTGTTTCATCCCACACTGTGGAATTCCCTCACTTTAAAATCTAATTTGTTAAGATTGGTAACTTGTAGTGCCTGAATTTAAGAAGTGTGGGATACTGTAAGAATCAGCTGGAGACAGAGCTTTAGGTGCAAAAACGCCACATACACTTGCAGGACTGAGGATTGAAAATCTTGAGTAGGGAAGCTGGGAAAAAGAGAGGAGACTGTGGTGTCCTATTGTTGTGTATCCTTAATGAAGTACAGTGCTGAATTTATGACTCTCACTGAGGACAAGTTGCTTTTGCCATAGCCTGTTAATTTCTAACAGGAATGAATGGATAGCTGAGTGGGTGAAAGTGGCAAAGAATAACAAATAAATAATACAAACATAAAGCTATATTAAATAAATTTAATGTTACAATATGTGACTATGCAAGAAAACATGGGGGAAGTGCAAAAAAAGAAGGATTGAAAGGGAATGGGAGTTTGTAATAGAGTAAATATAAATTAATGCTAAGCTACAGTGAAATTCCCAAGGAAATATATTTTGCATTCCTATGAATACTAGGGTAATTCATCATGATTAATGATGTTACAATGAATCCTGGCATGTGTTGAAATGCTTTCTTGTTCTGAAAGTAAGAGAAAAATGTTTACTATGAACAGCTAAATATGGACATTAATCATTTTGTCTGTAATACCAGGTCAAAACTATTTTCCTGCTGCAAATATTCTGCTCATTATTATAATAGTTACAGTTAATAGACTGACTGAGACAAGTGTAAAGTTCCTAAAGAAATTGTGTAGTTGAAAGTAGAGTTGCACAGAAAATCTCAGACTTCTCAAAATGTTTAGATAGTCTCCATTGCTACTTACTTTTCACAAGGCATGGGTGCAAAATAGCTGGAGGAGCAACACTGGAGGAGCAACAAACCAACATGAGGTGTGTTGACACTGATTTCACTATATCTTTTGTAGTCAAGGTGTGGAATTAAATTCTCAGAGTCATGCTTTCTCTGAGAAGGACAATGTGGACCCTGAATGAATGAGTGCAATCCTGATGACAGCAGTGGCATGTCCTTTCGTAAGCTATTCTGACTAGGAGAGCCAGTGTCTGGCTTCTCTGCTTGAAGCTCCTACGTCTTGTGCGTGTCCTTGGACAATCCTCTCTGAAGCCCATCCTGCTGCTCTTGCAGTCAGTGCCACAACTGCTGGTCTCACCAGGAGCAGGATCAAACTCCTAATTTACCTCTGCCTCTCTTCCCTATCTGGAGGACATGCTTTGAGTCCAGTTCTAGAAACCTTTACCCAATCTCAGTCTCCTGACTTCTGCTCTCCTTACATCTGAACGCATAATGCCAACCACCCCTAGACATATCTTCTGCTCTTCTGGCCAGCTTGTGCTGCCTTTTCCCATGCTGGCACCAGTACTTTGCGTGATCAGGGGTTGTCGCAGGTGTTTCACAGGGCTAATACTCAGCAGTTTCATTTCCCTGATTTGCCTCGTGCTTGGCCTTACGAAAACTAGAACTACCTCAAAGAAGCATCAGGACACATTGTGGTGCACTCCAGCAGCAGCCTGCACTTTGGAACTGCACTACCGGCTGCTCTTTTGGCTTGGAGGGAACTGTAAACTTCAGCCTGATCCTGGTATTCCACTTCCACTGACTCTTTGCTTGTCTGTGGCTCATCTACACTGGCCTCCTCTGATCAAACAGCTCATATTATAAGTCCTTTTTGGGTACCTTATGATAACTTGGAGCCAAGACAGCTCGCCTACTGAGCTTCCCCTCTGCTTGGCTCAAGGCTGTGCTGATGTTCAGTGGAAGAACTGCTCAGCGGCAGCAGCCAGGAGGAAGACTGTGCAGGAGCTAAGACTAATGGCCACATTCAAGGTAGTACATGACTCCTGGAGAGCCAGACCCCTCTGGGGAGTATGTGACAGCTCTGGCAGCCTATGGGAGCACAGGCCACAGCATCCTTGAGTGCCAACATCTCTGTTCAGAGCGGGGTGGCCCAGGCTCTCTGGCAATCCTTTGTTAACGACAGCAGGCTGGCGTGCTCTTCTCACACAAGCTTGTCTCCCACAGACGTGTTTGAGAGGCTCTTCTCATGCTGGAGTGGTTTTATTTAGGGGAAATTACACTGGCAGGCACATACCCATATCTGTCTGTTTACATTTTGAAGCTTCTGGGGCTGTGTCCAAAGTCCACTGAAATCAGTGGGAGTCTTTCCATTTATTCCAATGAACTCTGATCAGGCTGTGTACCAACACTGGAAGGAGACTTACACTCACTTTACTACCTCTCCACTCCCTTCCTCCCCTCTTCCCTTGCTCCGGCTTCTCATCTTCCTCCTCTTCTCCCTGCTGACACCATCACCACATAAATCAGAAAGGCTTAACCAAAATTTGTGATATCAATGACATTTAAAGCTCCCAGAAATTAGAAGTCTTTCTAATCATGGTGGCAGGCTTTGAAATCCTCCTGTGCCAGTGCTGATTGTACAGGTAATGGGGTGCTGTAGCAAATGTTATCACTGCCTATTCAGAGTTCTAATCCAGTGACTAGAAAGTTAATGATCGCATTACGTTTACATGTATTTCTATCTGTCTCAGGTATTGGAATATCTTGGTTTCTTTATTTACTTTCTTGGTTTGTGTCCTCTTTTCCCTGAGGAAACATGACTGGCTCCCTTCTGTTGCCACACACAGTGAAAACGATTTGGACAAGGCAAAGCAGGCGATCTGTGGCAGAAGAGGGAACTGAATGTGTGCACCACATTAGAGCAGGAGCGTAGATCCTATGACTTTAAACAAAACAATGATTTATTTTTTATAGAGGCCAAATTGGTGAGTTTTTGCAACACAAATGGCAGAAGTAATCTTACCAAGTAAACAAATAGAGGTTGAAAAAGGGCAGGGAGAAGAAACTGTGTATTTCAACATTTTTTGATGTTTCAAGTTCTTGGAGAGAACAAGGCTTCTATCTTAATCCAAGCTATACTTGGAGGTGATGCTGGGGCAACCGAGTGGCTTACATAAGGGAACCGGTGAAACTAACAGTGCTGCTCTTATCTCACTCCGGTGATTCTTTCAATTTATTAGGCCTGGAAATAATTTTACAATGCTGTTGTCCTGTTAAGGGATGTTAATGTTTCATGTCATGGAAACAGGATTTTAAGCTGCCTCAGATGAGTATTTAGAGGAAAAGTTCTCTGGAAAATAAGACGTGCTACCTTGCTCCATCCCTTCTGCTTCCCAGACATGCAGCGCCCTCAGCCTTTGCTAGGGGCTGGCCCCTCTGCCTTGTCCCAGTGAGCGGAGGGGCAGGAAGCCTGGATGCTGTCAGCATTCAAGGTGGGGGCACCAGCAGGGGAGGCTCCTGGGCTGGTGGAGGGATTCGCTGCAACTCCCTCCTGCAGCCCCTGGCATGGGAGTGGAGCCAAGGGGAGTTGGCAGGGAAGAACCCGAATGTGTTGCAACCAGTTACTCTGGGCTGACATCAGAGCCCCCGTGGGGCTGCCTGCAAGCCAGTGCAGTGTAAGCAGGCCTGCTGGCATGGGTTATGAGACATGAAAGTGGCTTGGAGCCACCTTTGTTCCTCCCCTTGTAGCCCCTGTGCTGGGCCCAGGAGTGGAGGATCTCAGGGAATTGGGATGGAAGCAGTGACCGGCCAAGAACCCATGGGGAAGACAGAGCCATTTAGACAGTGATAATTTTGATCAGCTCTGCATTCTTTTAATTACATTGTCCTTACAAGGAGTTGCAAAGACTAATGGTCTATGTGGAAAGATATAGAGAAGAGGATTTTGTTTAACATAGTGGGGAGTGTATAAAGTAGCAGACAAGAGCTTTTGGAAAGATTGGATTAAATTCAACAGATCTGGAAGAACTCTGTGTATGTGTGTGTGTAAACCCTGGGTGGGGTCTTTAGCTTTGTCTTGGGCTGAGCACAGACTGACTCGGGGCTGCAAAGTCTACATAAACTGTAGATTATCCTGATCTTAGACTGTCAGTTTTTATCCTATTTCTCATTTTACTTATTTCTGAGTAATTTCTGAAGGTTAGCTAAATGTCTAGAACACATGCATTCAAACGGGTTTACTATGCAGTAATCTTCACATTGGGGTTTCAGTCCTGGAAACAGCAGGAGCTTTCTGGACTTAGTAGCCTGAGCCATGTGAATGCTTCTGTGTCATCTTTGGAGTTTATTTGCTCACATGCAGGAATGGGCCTATTGGAGATCATGTAAAGGGCTAATTAAATCTTCCTTATGATCAGGATAGAAAACTGTAAGAACTAGGCTTTAGAATTAAATAGAAAATACGTTTTGCTATTTTCATAATTTAAAGTAAGAGGTAGTGCCTTACCTCATTGCTTGAAAAAGACTTGGTAAATTAACTCAGTCAATAAAATGGTGACATTTCTCAACAGTGTATAGCATTGCCTCAAACAAGCATTTATGTTTTTCATAAGTAACTATGTTAAATTTTTAATCAATGTTTGGCAGATGCTTTTATGTTTCTAAGCATTTCATTAATGTTTCAGCAAATGTGTCATATCTCCCAAAGCAGAGCTTTTGCTACATGTGTGAGTGCCCCAGAATCCTTTACCACAGACAGGAGTAATAGTTAGGAGAAGCCCATGGTCTTGTGTGGGCTTGAATGGACCCATGGGAAAGCATGGATGTACTGGTGATTTTGGTGAAGAGCATTCAGGCAAAAAGAGCATGGAGGAAATAACAGTGGGGAATTGAGGAGGAGGTCCTAGATGTGACAGGTAGTGGAGGAGCGGCAGCTTTATAAACAGCAAGTATATAACATCCCAAGAACCAGAGGGTACTGGAAGACTTAACTGTGGTCTAAGATAGAGCAGTTCTTGCATGGCCATGAGTGACTGAGATAATGAGGTGGGAGTGAGTGATGAAGGATTATATTCAGCAGGAGGGAAGCAGTTTGATTCCTTCATTGCTCATTCCCAAGCACTCTAATGTTTGGGTGGTATTTCAGTGGCAGGGTTTTTATAAGGGAAGTGTGATGTTATTTTATGGGGTGCTAGCCAGATCCCACTGAGCCATACTCTCAATCTTCAGTCTTCTTAGTCACAGTTTTTTCAACAGAGCATTCATCTGTTCATAAAGTTGCCAGTGTTTCAACATTATCATTGCTAAGGACTGGCCTACATTTACATTTTTTTTTTTTTTCTAATATAACTGTCTCAGTTAGAAGTGGGGGTTTTAATGGTTTGTTACTGTTGTAATAAAGGTATAGGCATTAATAGGAATGACCACAACAAAAATCACTTGTGGTGACAGTATCCCACTTAGTGCCTGGGAATTGCCTGCATTACCAGCTACCATTAGCAGCCTGTGCTAGCGAGGTCCTTCGGTCTGTTGTCTTGATGAAGGGGATGGAGATCTATGTGGCAGCAAAGATGCAAGGGTTATTGGTGTGTTAAAACCATGGAATTGCCTGAGAATGGTCACATAGGAATTAGGGATTCTCCCTTCAAAAAGGTGTTGGGATCAATAGCCCAACTGAAGTGCATCAACACCAATGCATGCAGCATGGGCAACAAACAGGAAGAGCTGGAAGCCATTGAGCAGCAGAAAAATTATGCTGTAGCTACCAAACATGGTTGGATGATTTGCACAACTGGAGTGCTGCAATGGATGTGTATAAACTCTTCAGAGGTGAGAGGGAAGGATGGAGAGGTGATCAAGTATGTTAGAGAGTGTTTTGATTGTCTAGAGCTTAATGATGGTGATGATAGTGTTGAGTGTTTATGGATAAGAATCAGGAGGAAGGCCAACAAGGAAGATACAAGGCAGATACCATGGTAGTGATTTGTTATAGACCACCCAACCAGGATGAAAAGCAGACAAAATATTTTAAAGCAGCTGGGAGAATTCTCACAATTGCTAGCACTTGTTCTCATGGAGGACTCTAAATTCACAGTGGAGAGGAAACAGTCAAGGAGGTTCCTGGAATGTGTGGAAGATAACTTTGTGACACAGCTGGTGAGTGAGTCAACTAGGGAAGGCAACCTAATGGACCTGTAATTTGGGAACAAAGAAGGACTTGTGGGTGATGTGATGATTGGAGGCCATCTTGGGCATAGTGATCATGAAATGATATGGTTTTTGGTTTTCAGAGAGGTAAGGAGGGAAGTCAGCAGAACTGCTACCTTAGACTTCAAGAGAGCAGACTTCAACCTAGTTAGCAAACTGGTTGATGAGTACATTGGGAGGCAGTTCAGAAGGGTAAAGGAGCCCAGGAAGGCTGGACATTCTTCAAGAAGGAAATCTTAAAGACAAAGCAGCAGGTAGTCCCTGTGTGCCAAAAGATGAGCTAGTGGGGAGGAAGACTGTCCTAGCTGAACAGAGAGCTTTGGCTAGAAATCAAGAAAAAAAAGAAAGTTTATGACTTTTGGAAGAAGGGGCAGGAAGGGAGGTGGGTATTGATCTCTTCTCCCAAGTAACAAGTGATAGGACAACAGGAAACAGCCTCCAGTTGCACCAGGGAAGGTTTAGATTGGATGTTAGGTTAAATTTCTCCAATGGAAGGGTTGTCAAGCACTGGGACAGGCTGGCCAGGGAAGTGGCTGAGGCACCATCCCTGGAGGTATCTAAAAAACCATGTAGATGTTGCACTTACGGACATGGTTTACTGGTTGATTTGGCAGTGCTAGGTTAATGGTTGGACACAATGATCTTAAAGGTCTTTGCAAACTAAATGATTCTAATACTCTATAAACTGCTTTTCCTAGGTTGTGTAAAAGATGTGTTACCATGAAGGTTAACAGTATGGGAATGATAATGCACTACAGAGTTGCAATACAGAAAAAAACACTTGAAAACAATGTTGGAAAGTTGCTGCTGATCCTTCATAGCGTTTCTTCTTGGTTTTAAGTTTGAAGGAGCTTTCTGATGCTCTAGATCTTCTGTGTTTTTCAAGAAGACACAAATTTTCCAAGTAGTCAATGTATCTAATCTAGTACATTCCTGAGTACTTTCCTGAGAACTTAGCTTCAGTTATTTACATGACATGCCAACAAGGCATTTAGAAAAATTCTTGTCTTCTTTTCTTTAGCTGTACTGAAACAATGGTGCAGTGAGTGGAATTTGAAACAAGCACATTGTTTTCCCCTTTCCTGTGATGCCCCTTCACCAGCTGTAGATAGGATTATATTGTTGTTACATGTCAATAAGGTCTTCTTGTTATTTCTTGCCCTTGAGAAAAAAAAAAAAAAAAAAAGAGTTCTGAATCCTCAGAAATGGCTTTTCCTTAGTGGGCTAGCGTTTAATCTGTGATTTTGGGATCCAGTAGTCAACATAAGCCGTCATAAAAAACACCTGGATGTTCCAAGATTGTCAAACTGAAATTGAACCTATGTGATTTAAAGCCAAAGTATCTGTTCAGGGCAGAGGGCTTTAGAGCAGTAATAGTGCGCATGTGAGCAGGAAAAGAGCTGAAGGCAAAGGACAAGTCAATCTCTGCAGCAGCATTTTGGCTCACATACGGTGAAAAAGGATGCTTAAAGGCTTCTAAGCACATACCACACTAGTTTTACAGATGCCCACTGTTGCACAGTCATCCTTAACCAGGAAGGCGCAGTGACAATGATCTTTTCAGGATCAGCTAGAGACTCATCACCACAGTTCCATAAATAGGGGTGCCTGTTGCAAAATGTGCTCATTCAATCGTGCTGGAACTGAGGTACAAGTATTAGTGGAGCACTGCTCACTTGCTCTTGTTGAAGGCCTTGCAAATAGGTTGCATATGCAGTTCCATTTTTCTCATTTTAAATGTTTCACTCTCTGCTCAGAGGGTTTTGTGTTATACTTTGCATTGTGATGTTAGTTGTAGTGGTCAGTCGGCAACAGTCTTATCTCTTGGGACAATTGATATCCAAGGAGTTAGTTTACATGCATTGCTATTCCTGACTGCAGAAAAGAAGTAGGTTGGATTTTATACCTGGAGACACTGCTAATGTTTACTCTAAGGGTAAACATTACGGTTGCTAGAGTAATTGGACACATGCAACTTACCTATATCGACACGTTAGCCCTGCCCAGATTTCCTTCAGTAGCTACAGTCAGATTCTGCATTGTCAAGGTCCAAATACACTTCGGTTTTTGAACACTTCATTGTCATTAATTTGTAAAAGGGTACAGTGTATTGTACCCTTGTACCAGTCAAGTTGTAAAGCAGACTCGTCTGGGGATAGATTTGGAAAGTTTGGAAAGCTCTTTGCCAGCATTCTGGAGGCTCAGTACATAAAAATTCCTCTGATTTGCTCTGCAGCTAAATTTTAAGCCAAAGAGTTCAACAGCTTCTATTACTTTGGGACTGAATTGCAGTGATCAAGTTAATGGGGTTGTTGCTTGTCAGGATCAAAGAGTCTTTGTGTTCCCTCTCTAGTCATCGCTTGAAGAATGATCATGTAATCCCATTAATAAAAGGATGACTAGATACCAACCTGGGTTTGGGGGTGAGAAGTAAAGCTTGGAGGGGGGAGAGGCTGAGATTGGGTAGCAACGCAAGTCATCCAGTGAGTCAGTGGCAGGAGGGAGAGGAACAGGACCCCTGACATATATTGCCAACTCTAAATGTAGGAGCGAAATACAACAACAATATAAACCCTTTAGCTCCCTAGAGAGACCTAGTCAGATGGAAACCTGGTCCCCGTAGCAGGCCCTGTAATATTCTGGACCAGTGTTAAATACTGAAATAAAAGTGACTCAGTGCCAGCTTTTATTTTAGAAATGCTATTAAAACATTTTTTAAAAGCAAAATAAAACCAAGAGACACATGATCAGTATGAAGCATTTATTAGTAAAACTACACTGACCCAGGATTAAAATACTTTATTAAATAAAAAGCAAATCAGTCTTAATACTGAGTAAGAATTAAGCCACCAAATGAATACCAGCTCTAAGCAATCCTGAGCTCAGCTCTAGAAAGTGGAATACACAGTTTAGCTATAAATCTCACCTACATTATTGTATTGAACACTGACATTAGTGATCTGAAACTGTTGGTTGTCTCATACTTAGTTCAAAGGATTATTTTTGGTGCCCCCTTTTTTTTGAATAAGACTCTATTTTTAAAATCTATGTTACATTTTTACCCAGGACAAGCACACTGCTATGTTTTTACTTTTGTACCTTTAAAATTAAGAAAGAGATTGTGTCACACATGCAACTGATTAAAACAAAAGATGAGAGGAAGTTGCTCCACAAGGAAGAACCTTTGCTTCCTGTGGGTTTGTGTCTTCTCTCTCTCAGCCATCAGTTTCCTAAATTCTCTTCCTGTTTGGCTGAGCAACCAGCTGGCCGTAGGTGTCCTGACTGCCCCATCTCACAGGGGCACTGGTCCCACACGTCTTCCTCGCCAGGTTAAAAGGAAGGCACAGGAACTTCACATCTCAGTTCTTTAGAGCCTTCCCTTGTCAGTCGGTTTTAGCAGAAATAGACCATTGGTTTGCAATATTATTGTGGGAACTAACAGTTGGGCGAGCAACATAATCAGTTAGCTTTGTGCCCTTGGGAAACCAGAGTAAGGAGCAGAAAAAGTAAGAATGAAGGGCAGTGCAAGCTCTTTGGTTCTTAGAGTCTTCTGCACGCTTGTGTGTTAGGGGCTGAAAGTGCAGAGCAGATGTGGCACTGTTTTGCTGGCATACTGCTTTCCACCAGGAGAGGGTTTTTTCAGTCTGGAGAAAGAAGATGATTGATTAATCAGCTACTGAAGGAGCATTAAAAATGTTGATGCAATGACTTGCTTTCCCCAAAATGATAGCTGTTGATATTCTGAAGCAGCAAAATTCCTTCAGTTTGCTTGCTGACCCATAAGACAAGGCTTTTCTGTCTCACCCTTGAATTTTGTGGGTTGCCTTGCACTGTTTCCCTTAGGGCCAGGCATCTTTGTCCAATCAAGCCTTGAATTAGGTCACTGTTAACTAGTGTCGACTTGGAGGAGTCTTGCTGAAGCTGGCAGTCTAAAAAAAAATTAAATATTTTCCATGCCACAGAGACTATTGGTCTGTGACCCACCAAAATATCAAAAATCCAGATGCATAAGACCAATTCTGATGAAGTTGGCATAGTCTTATCTGGGTCAATTGTCTTAACAAGACATTATGTCACCAGTTAGGGGAAAATACAATCTAAAACCCCTAAAAATAACTAATGGGAAAAACCTTGCACAACAAAGCCAGTTGCACGGCATTTGATCATCAGAAAAATAAAAATAAATTCAGACTCATGATATATTTAATCATCGGTATTTATTCCTCTGCTAATCTAAAAACAGGCAAATGTTCTTTTTCTTCTTGGAAACGAGGCAATTCCGGAAAACTTCATATTTTAGGCAGCTCTTCAAACAGCTTTTCTCCTAAAACTTGAATTTCTTTATTTGTAAGGAGGAAAACCATTGGAATGAAAAAAATAAAATTGAATTGTATATAAGTGCCTTTACCATACCAGATATGTCGAGAACTGTTCTGTAGGCTCTCAGAATAGGCACTAGAGGAATATACTTTCTGTGTTTTGTCACAGAAAGAGAACTTGGATGTCATGACATCTGACCTTGTCTGAAGAAGGCAAAACTGAAGACACCTGGAGGAAGCTAGACCAAGGATGAAAAAGTGTTGTATGGGAACACACACTAATGCCACATTAGCTGCCATTTTGTGCCAGAAGAGTAGTAGCAGCTAACAGCAGTAGCAAAAAAGAGCCCGAGGAAGAAAGGGAAAGGCAGAAGAATATCCAGATTTGTAATGTGTATGCAGGGAGCACCCTGCATGTGAAAATATTTTGCAGTGCTGATGACTGAAGTCTTCAAAAACACTGCTCTGTTAGGACAGAAGTTACCTAGATATTCTCAGCCACCAACTTCCAGGTCTTTTGTATGATAAAGCCATGGAGGGGAAAAAATTGAGGCAGGAGTACTCTGAAATACAGTGTTGAACCACTTCCAAAATACAGTGTTGAACCACTTAGGGAGTTTTCAAGACCAGCCTAGATTTGAGAAGGAAAGAAAAAAGCAATGCAGTGAGAGGCCTGCAAAGCAGGTCTCGAAGTCTGTGGTGCTGCAAAACTACAAAAAGGTGCTGTGGGCCTTCATCACAGCAATACCCACAAAACCCAGAGAGTTTTAATTGAGGGGATACCTTTAAGCAAAGAGGTGAAGTAAAGCATTTCAGATGCCTTGGAGATTCTTGAAGACTTTTGGAATCTCGAAAAGAGTCGTTTGAAGCTTTTTTCTTTTGCTAAGTGGATTAGAGATTTGGTTGGATTAGGGCCTTAATAAATGCCCACAGTGTTTGTCTTTCATCTGCAAAATGTTTGCCTGCTCTTAAATAGACTATTCTTGTTTGCTTCAGTGTTGTCATGTTGATGTGAAACTCTGGAAACAGGAATTCTGCCCTTAATTCAATAGAAGGATTTGGAAACCTGAGGCTAAAACTCGCTTCAAATATAACTGGTATAAATCCAGAGTAGCAGGACGTTATTTCAGTGCTGGAGAAGCAGCAGGAGACTAGCTCCTTGACAATTTTTGATGTCTGGATGACTTGTTTATTTGCCTCATGATAGTTTGTGGTAGTGTAGCTATTATTTTT
Source organism: Psilopsiagon aymara (assembly GCA_024733675.1). Classification (NCBI taxonomy): domain Eukaryota; kingdom Metazoa; phylum Chordata; class Aves; order Psittaciformes; family Psittacidae; genus Psilopsiagon; species Psilopsiagon aymara. The sequence continues at coordinate 38,096 of JANRGW010040643.1, forward strand.
AAAGCTCAGCCCTGGCCAGAGGACAGCCGTTCTGTTCCACACAATGGGGAAACCCAGCAGTGCTTCCCTGGGCAGGAAATGGTTCCTTCGTCTGGAGAGCAGCTGACCGCTGGATATGGCAGTGGTGAATGGAAAGGCAAGGCCTGGCCATCTTCACTGGTCCAGTGGCTGTGCATTCACTAAACAAGAAGAGGTCTCGTGAAACAAATGAGGGTCCCCTGAAATCTGTAGGTGGCACCGAGTCAAAGGGGTGCAAGGAAAGGTGCAGTCCAGCTATGCTGTTTCCCTCTGCTGCACAGCACTGCTGCTGCTCCTCCCTCCTAGCTGTCCTTTGTGGAGTGGCTTGGGTGGCCCTGTGTTCGGATGAGCCTGTGTGTGTGGTGGAAGAGATGCTGCCTGCTCTGTAGCCATAAACAGAGGAGTCATAAAACCTGCTTCCCATCAATCTGGCTATCCTCTGGATGCTGTTAACTGATGAACAATTCAAAGGTGATAACTCGATGATGACAATTTATTGCAGCAATTTATAACTTCAGTCATGTACAATTAACAACCTACAGGCAATAGGAGGGCAATGATGAGAATTTACTGCTTCAATTTGTCATTTATATTGGTGGCCAGAACAAAGTATGTCAAGGCACAAAGACAGGCCACAGACCAGGCAGTGGGAGCCAGCTGTCAGCATTGCAGATGAGGAAGCCCCCAGCTGCAAGTACTGACCCATGGCACATCAACTGCTTTTCACACCCTCTCCCATGAGAGCACAGCTACATAGGGTTTTGGGCCTGGTTGCATACCGGCACGATGAGAAGGGTTTCTTATTGGAAGTCACCAGTCAGGGTACTGTGAAGTGGAGGGCAAGATGGAGCAAGAGGCTGGGGAGGTGTGAGAGATGCGGTTGTATGAAGGGGTTGCATGGCGCGCCTGTTCCTCAGTCTGAGGGTGTTGTTCATCGAGATGGGGTGAGTTGGCTGACTGCCAGCAGGCTGGCACAGCAGTTGTGCTGGCCTCTTCCCTCTTCTGTGTTCCCACCACCCAGTCTGCAGGTTAAGGCTGCTCACCCATCCTCACCAAGAGCTGGTAGTGAGTCACAAACCCAGCAAAGCTTTTTCTGATGATGTAGTGAGTCACACTGGTTTGTGGAGGGTTTCGGTGATCATTAAGGCATGGTTTGGAGCCAAGAAGAAGGCAGTGGAGGAGAGGGAGCAAGACCCCTGCCCCTTTTGGTGGCAGTGAGATGAGGGGCTGTCTGCAGTGATTGTAGGTGAGACAGTCCCAAGTCTGCTTCCCAGCAACCTGGAGGAGGGACAGGGTTGTGCCTGTTCCACAGGCAGAAGTCTGTTTCCAAGGGCATTATTGACAGTCTCTTTGTAGAGCGGAGATTAGCTCAATAATGAATGCCTCAAAATAAATCAATGGTGGGACAACTTCTGGATCTGGTGATTTTCCACCCTCTGCGGCTTCTAGGTAGCAGACTAGCACAAGCTGCAGCCTAGCAGGGACAGCAGGACATACCTCAGCTGCACCTTGGAAAGTGCTTAAGAAGCTCACCTGCTTTTGCTTCAGTTCAGGAGTGTGGCCTTTTTTCTTCAAAGTACATAACCTCCAGGCTGGTGTTTTTGCTTCAAGAGGCTTGAAGGTCATTGACAGGGCTGTTTAGTTACCATTACTCTCTCTTCTAGTGGTGTTCTATTCCTCTGTTGTCTGACCTTTTAGTATTTGTGATGATGGGACTGGTTTTCATTCTGCCTGATGAACACAGCTGGTAACTTGCAGTGTTTATTTCTACTGTCATAAAATCTTTTAAGAGAACTCTACTGATCTTTTAAAAAGAGAATTACAAGGTCATAAGACAGTTATAGTCTCCTGAATTGTGCGGTGTACATCAGTACTGGAGAGGTCGAGTCCTATGAGTGAAGGTAAATTTTAGATCTGGAGTATAATTATAATTGACCTGCATGTAACATCTCACAGGGTGATATAAATTAGTACATATTATTGCTTACATTTTAAGAATCCTGTTTCTCTGGCCACCACAGCCACAAATAAAAGAAGGACTCCCCTTTGCAAAGACCTTATGGTGGTCATCTACTTATAAGACAAAACCAGCAGGTAGGAAAGATCTGATCACAAATATCAACATGCTGTCTACCTGCCCCTTGTTAGATGATTTCTAGACATAAGCAGTTGTTCAGCCACCTGTTTTTTTTACAGAAATTCTTTTGATACGGCTTTTAGTTGTCTTCTTTTCCTTCATTTTTTTTCCTCACTAGAGCAGGACAGCAGTAGACAAGACATCCACAGAAAGGAAGAAGCAAAAAAGGAACCAGAAGGTCCATGCCTGAGTGGAGAATAAACAGGAAAACTGTTTTGTGATAATGAGAGAAAGATGTCAAATGACAGGCTGAACAGTTTGAGCAAATGGAGGTGTTATTCTCCATATCATTTCAATAGCTGATGGTTAAATAATATGAGAGGGCAGGCAAGAGTGCTTTGCTATTAAAAAGGACAAGAAGGAAGAACTGTGTGATCTCTTAGGACAGGTCACACACCCAGTGCTTAACTTGTCACAACAGAATCAGGTTGATTCATGAGTCTGTGTGCTGTGTGCAATTATACCTTATTTAAAAATATATTAAAAAAAAAGAAGGAATAAAAATTAAAAAGAAGAATGGTCTTATGGTTCAGACATGCTGCTCTTGCAGAGCTAAATACTGCCCAAATTAGGGAGGAGGAAATGGTGCTGAAAGGCCCTGAGTTGCAGGGCTTCTCCTGGCCAAACCAAGATTCCTTAGGATGGTTGAGGCAGTATGTTCTAGAAACAAAAACACACCCGGGCCTTCCTCCAAAGGCATCTGTCGTGCTAGTAAGCCTAATAAACTAGCCACCCCCCCAAAACCACAAGCCGTGGTAAGCTCTTGCGTGAGCTTGCCCACATGGTGAGCTGGTCCTCTGTGCTAGTGCTTTCTTGAGAGTGGAGAACCTGATCAGCTACATGGGCTGGAAAAAGAGGCCCTCTACATCTGCTGAACAGCACATGATAGGATTTAGCCAAGAGATGACTTAATTTCTGTGGAAATAGCCTGTTTTTTTCCAAAGTGGCTGAGCACCATGCACATCCTACTGAGATGAGGGGAGGGGGAAGATGCAGGCGCTCAGCCTCGCTGAAGACCACTGTGAAAGGCTGTGCTCCTTGGTGTGATGAAGAGCTGGGAAAGGCTGTCAGGTTCTGCACATCTTGCAGATGTAGTTTTTGTTCTTGCAAAATTCAGCCATGGCTGAAAAGATCCAATGAAATCTTTTCTGATGCAGAGACAAAGCAGAGAAACTTCAGCTTGAGCAGAGAATCGCTCAAAAATGTAGGAATGGGTGATAATGGGATTCAAAAAACAGCATTGCAGCTTGAAGTGAAACCATTGCTATCCTAGAGGCTTGCGTATTCTGATCAAGAGTGGGAGGCAAATTAGTCTGGCAATACCTCTGTCTAGTCACCCCACCTGCAGAGTTTCCAAGCATGTATTTCTGGGCTTTTTCTATTAAACAGCTGAAGTTCAGCTCCTTCCACAATGCTAAAACCACTTCTCTCTCTCACTCTCATGTCCTTGATTAAGTGATGGCTACTGATAATGTTATTTCTCCTCTGCCAGCTCCCCTTCATCTAAACTGCCTCTCTTAGTGAGGACTTCCAGTCCAGCTGGCTGACTTGCTGCTTCAAAACTTCTGTTTTTCCCTGCTCCCTCTGTCCGGGAATGTAGCAGGGAAAGGAAGGCAGCACTGCACAGAGGGCACCGACCAGGAAGGGACACAGACAGCCCAGATAGGCTGCCAGAAGTGGCTGGGAAACACCCTAATCCTTCTCCATGCTCACTGATACTGGCATTGGACAGCCTTTCCGTACCCCACCAATGGCACTGTTGACAGTCTGGAGTTAGGTCAGTTAAAAACGTACAAGCTAGAGCTACCTTCTGCACCTACACAGTTAATCACACCATTAAATGTCAAACAGCTTTTCTTCCCGTTTTCTGCGGATCAAGTGCCAGTCTGAAAGTGTGTTTTGCCCACCTACTCCATAAATTCTCCTTGTTTTCATCTTCCGCTATGATTTATTGTTATCTCTTGCCTGACCTGTTTGCCTTTGCTGGTGTCATGGTTTCAACCCTGGATGCTTCTCAGTCCAGGACAAATGTATTTCTGAGGTGTGATTGGTTTTGTGCAGACATTGCTCTCCTGCACCCTATTGACTTAGTGGGGGTGGCACCTCTACACTGAATAGCAGAGTATTGCTCTGAATGTGAAACATGCTAATAAATAATAACCTTGTTGACTAAACGCCAGCCTATTCTGTAAGCCTAGAATTGATACCCCAGAAATAGCTTGGCATTTGCTTGCCTGGTCTGAGTTTCTCCATTTTGCAGGCCCAGGGTAGGATAGGCATGTAGAAGTGAACATTGGGCTCCATCTTTATGGCTGGTCGGGTGAGCTGAAACACTCATGAGACCATCTGGTGCAGAGTTTCATGCTGATCTCAGTCCATGAAAACACCTTCCTCTCCATGCATATTCCCTGTTGATTTTCCCCTCTGCCTTGATATTCTTGTGGTCATGCTAGTGACTGTATGATCACATGAGCACTAGCATGACTATGAATATATCAAGGTGGAAGGAAGGGAACATTAACAGGGAATATGGGTGTGGGGAAAGAGGAGAAGGCAGGAATAGGCACCAAAGAGCAAAGGTTGATTCATTGGTGATCACAGAGCCACTTGGATGTATAGCTGATGGCGCACAAATACACACATTTTCTTAGAAGTCACAAAGGTCAAGGGGCCCTGGCCCAGCCACCTCTACCTCTTGCTATACCATAGTTTTGGATGTGGAATAAAGATGTCCTAGAGGTTTACTACTGGGGACAAGATGTTTATGAACATGACAGGACTTTTTTGCCAGGTAGCTAAGATAGCTTTTCAGTCACTGCACCATGTGAATGGGGGTCTGGATTGAGCAGATTTGTATGTGCATGCTCAGGCTGGCTGGCACCTGACGTTTAGACACCAAAAGAAATGTTGAATTGAATCCTGCTTTCTCCTTAGCACTGTCTTGATCTTTAAATAGGAAAAGACCAAACTGTAACCCGGAAACTCTATATCCATGGAAACATGGAGCTTAGCTCATACGATGAGACAAGCACAACAGTAATTATTTTGCTGCCATTTCTACAACTTCATAGCTTAATGGTATTATGAGACCCTCAGCTCCTCCAGTTGATTATTATCTGTCATTTGTGGTTAAATAATGCTGTCAGAAGAACATTACTGAATTTTATGCTCTCATTACAAAAATGACACCTACCATATACTACTGTGTTAACTAGTATTTGAGGTTTAAAATTAGATAGATAGATAGATAGATAGATAAATAGATAGATAGATAGATAGATAGATAGATAGATGGATGGATAGATAGATGGATAGATAGATAGATAGATAGATAAATAGATAGATAGATAGATAGATAGACAGACAGACAGACAGACAGATAGATAGATAGATAGATAGATAGATAGATGGATAGATAGATGGATAGATAGATGGATAGATGGACATACATATTGTGTCTCTTTTCTACCCTCTCATTCATTTTCAAATGGAGATGCAAACACATTCTATAGTTTTATTATACCCTGCTAGAGCCTGTTAGCTAAATTTCTTTTTTCCTTGGTTGTCAGGTTGGTCTTTCACTCAGCAGTGAAAAAAGCTTTTTGTAAATTGGAAACAAAACCACTGTTTCAAAACTGAAAAGGCAACAAGAATACCTCTGGCAGGACCAATTTATGCATAAAGACTGCTTTTTTTGCTGCAGCATCAATACTGATGAAGCTGGTTTTATCAGAAAGCAGAATTGCTCTTGTTAATGATAGCTTTTTTGGTTTATCTCAGAGCTTTGGGGAACAAATGGGGCACCATACAAACAGGACAGGGCTGGGGTAAATGGTTCTCAACTGAATGTGATCAAGCTCTGGGTGACAGGAAGTTTGGTATTTTAAATAAGATTTTTTACTTTATTGAATGCCATGGTATTGTTTACTTCATAAATATGAACTTATTCATACTGAGGAAGACTGTCTCATGCCACGTCTGGAACAAACTAGTTTCAGATAGAGTATTTTTCACTAGCTTTGTCACAAGTTAATGACAGGCTAAACACTACATTGGAAAACCTGTACTGAATCCTGTGGAGAAGGAATGAGGCGGACTGATTTCCTTACCAGAGCCGGCAGAATGCTCCCTAAGTGTAACAAGTGGTACTGCAACTTGCAACACAAAGGGCTCATAAACAAGGGAACCTTTATTGCAGAAAAGTTTCCACTGCAGCAAGTTCTCAAATGGTCCATAAAAGGGCATAAATTGGCTCTTTCGTTTCAGAAAAATAAAATGCCTTCTCACTTGATAGCACAAATAGTAGAACCCGAAGCCAGCTCTTGTTTAAGGTGTTTATGTGATTAGGCACACGCCGGAGGATGAGAGTGGAGTAGGGCAAGGGAGGAGCTCAGGCCACCCTAGATCTCTGCGTCACGTCACCTAGACCCAGGAGATCCATTCAGGTTTTACGTTAAAAAAACCATCCGAACAAACAACACCTTCATGGTCTAAAAAGCACTGGCAAAAAAAGAAGCACCAGGAAATGTGCTGGGTTTTGTTGCAGCCTGACAGAAAGAGAGAAGGCCTTTAATTTTAAGGGTTCCAGGGCTTGCTGTTTTTTTTTAATTTCAGTTATTCGCATGAGAAAATAACTAGGCATTCCAACGACATCATTTGGCAGAAATGAAATGTAAGTGCTCCAATTTGAGTTCCAATAAATCAGCACTAGAATTGGCTCTGTCACTCTATAAACTCTTGGGCATTAGCTTTTATACCCTTTTGGAACTGGCTGGCTGCACTCTGAGGCACGCTGATCATGACGCAGTGATGGTTTCATCATGACACACTCTAATGAAAAAAAAAAAGAAAAAGCAGGAGGATATTTGTATTGTGTGTGTTGTCATGTCTCCCCCCCCCCCCCATGAGTAGGTTTTTAATGATTTTATTACAGCCTAATGAAAATAGAATAGTTTGTTTAACATTTATAGGATCTCCTTTCTTCTTTTTTTATTTAAAAAAAAAAAAAAAAAATTATTTGGAAAAACAAAAAGGCAATATGATACCACGCAGCAGCCACTGCTGTTAACATGATCTTTCTGTAATGGTGTATGGAAAGAATGCACAACAAAGGAACTAGAAAAGCTTTGCAAATATACATTGCCCATTTTGGCAGAGAATAAACCTGTCTGATTATCTTTCTGCTACTGTTGTAAATAATATTGCCCTTTTATGGAACAGATGCAAGCCCTTCCAAATCCAATTAAAGGCTTCTCAGGTGCGCCCATATAAGCAAATGTTGGATGCTGAGGTGCCTGTGCATTGCTGCAGTGGGTATTTCTGTCATAAAAGCTATGAAGGCCTGGGTATAAGTGTGTGTGCACTGTTTGTCCAGTGTAGATGTTGTCAGAGGCTCTTGGTGTATGAAAAGCATTGTTGTTTCCCTAAATGTTATGGCAAAAGCATGAATGGAATTACAGCATTTCTAAATATTTTGCCTAATTAGTCTGTTGGGAAGAATTTGAACTCCACTTGTCCTGGATGTGAATGCTAAGTATTGACTAAATCCAAAACATGCTTGCTGGCCATCAGGAAGGCCAAGGTCAGTATCACCAGACGGCTGCAAATCCCAAAGGACGCTTTTCATGAAACCCTCCTTCCTAGCCTTTGCCTCTGGAGTTTTTTTGACTCTGAACCAGAAGTGTCTCAGATTGCAAGCCCAGGTCTTCCTCCCATGTCTTAGAAGCATGCAATACAAACAAAAGTGAAGGTATAAGCCATTGCAGTAGAAAGTAGCCCATGAAATTATTATATCCCTATAAAACAGCTATGCCCTGTTAGTCATGTTCCTCCCTGCTATGTCTATCGGAGGGACACCCCCTGATAAATTATTCTCCAGCTTATTCAAAAGCAAAGCTAACTTTCTGTGGTAGAAAAACTAGCTGCTTTCCCATGGGAGAAAAGTGCTGGAGCAAATGAGCCTGCTGTCTGTTCCACAGTCGTCAACGGAAGGACTGGAAATGGTGGAATGACAAGATATCAAAAGGTTTTGTCACTCTAACACAGGTTTAAAAAGAAAAGAAAAGGTTCTTAAATGCTCCATCTGCCTTTGGTCCACTGCTACGGCTGCCGACGCTGCCACTATAATAGTGAGTGGTGGTGGTTAGGTTTGCCAACAGAGACATGGCCCTCTTCATATGGAGGCCTCCCTGAGATCTTCCAGTTCTTGGGAAGGTGTTTCCACCACTAGACAGCTTTGCAGAACACCGTTATGCTTGTGTATGTCTGAGCAGGTTCCTGTACCCTTTCAGTGTAAATCTCATTTAAACAAACCCTGCATCCAGTTGGTAGGGCATATCCTTCCCATATGCTTCATCACATCATGTCTGCCAGAACCGGGAGCCAGCGAAGGAGGGAAGCAGGATGATGGGGGAGCTCAGAGGTAGGCCCAGGACAGAGCAATATTAAAGACACTGTTGAAGCAGAGGAAGATCAGTTTGGCCTCATTCTTCTTTTGTGGGTGGATGACAGAGTCCTGTTGCCAACTTCTCTTCCATTAGTAGGAGAGATACCCTTTCCAGAGTTGTTCTGGTCAGTTCTTCTGCTATGTGTGGTACACAGGAGTCCTGGGTGCCAGAAACTTTTCCAGGTATGCCTCTTTGTGGGTGACACTTTGGTTGTCCCTTAGGTCTCTGCCAGTTACAGAACACCTGAATTGTGGTCACCTGGAGATGAATCTCACTCGGCTTGGACAGACAATATAAGCACTGATCCCTTTCAGAGCAGGGAAGGCCCAGAACTCAGAAAAAAGGGATCCCACTACTTGTCCATGGGCTAAGACTATCTGTGCAAGTGAAAAATACACATGCTGTTGTGTATGGTGTGCAAGTCTGCATGCACTTAACTTCAGTGATCATGGGCTAACCTGCCATCATCTGGTGAATGAATTATCAATCTCCTAATAAATTCTTTTCCCAGTAGATTCACTTCTGCCTCCCACCGCTGCTCCCCTTCTCCTCTTGCTCCCAGCCAGCCTGAATCCCACATCATCTCTCTTTCAACAAGCCCTTTACCCAGCTGAGGAACAGAAAGGCCCTCCTGCTTTTACACTTTCACCTCACACTTCGCCCTGCTTCTGTGAAGGTCGCTCCCTCTCTCCTGCAGTGTAGTCCTGAGCTTGTCTCCTGCCAGCCTTTCTCCTGGGGCAGGGGCTGTGCTCCTGCATCTCCAGGATGAGGATCCCAGTAACCGGTGCAGAGGCAGGCAGTGTAAGCAGTACCTGCTGCTGGCTATTTGCCTGAGACAAGGCAGCACTATCTCACTGATAGTGTAGAGCAAGATTACCTTGAAATTGCAGATTTAATATGCAGTGGAAGGAAAATGTTCTCACAGAGTTTATGGGAAGTTTCACTGCTTGCTGTGGAGAAGCTGGTTTATTTTCTGCTCACGTTTCCATACCATAACATGAATGGGCTTGCAGAGCAGTGACAATTCTTCCACGTTGCCTTTTTATTATTCTCTGAAAACACACTGGGATGCAGTCTTGGCTCTATAGGAGGTACAGCAGGTACTAAGGTGGCACCTAGAGTCACTTTAAGTAGTAGCCAGTGACTTCCTAGGTGTGCTATAGAGTCCTCTAGTTGCTGTGCATTCAGAGAGCTAACCTATAATCCATGCTGGCTGTATTAAGAATCATGGATACTGTGAAGATAGATTTGTTACACTCAAAATAAATAACTACCTAGGAAATGAGCATGTTGAAAAATTCAGAAAAATGAGTGTGAAGATTCAAAATTAGGGAGGAACTAAAACTAGCAAAAATGCCTACTGAAGGGGAAACAGCCAAGAAATCATGTGTTAGTGATGCTTGCTAAATTAGCAACCTGTTGTGTCTGATATTGTAAGGCTATTAGCAGGCTTCCCACTTCACTTTTGCACATTGGGTTTGTTAATGCATGCTTCAGTCCTGTGATTACTTTTCCAAGCTATTTTAATGTGTGAATTTCTTCTTTATTTTACTGTGGGTAGGGTTTGTTGTGTGAAAAGAGAGGGAACTGCCAGGTAAGATGCTCAGTATTTAGAGAAGCATCTTCTGGCCACAGCCATCATGTAATGTTATCAGTGAAATGTCAGAGGTTTCTTATGTTTATTACAGGAAACAATAATGAGAATTTTAGATGCCTCGGTGAGGCTGCACTTACCAAATGCAGTCACTTTAGCAAACTTTTTGCCTTCAGGACCTGATTTTCTTGAGTCAAGTAAACAACTCATCTATCTCATTTGTACACGCAGATGATGTCTGTGGTAAATTATTCTTTGGTTATTTTTCCTGTGCCTGAAGGCTTCTACCTAGAGCTGACATTTGTCCTTTTATTTCAGGAAGCTGTCTAGATACAGTCACAGCAAATGGCCCATGGCAATCCTTAATGCTAATCTTTCACACACTTCAGGACATGAAGTTAAAGGGAGGACAAATACCATACTTGCTCAGGTAACTGGTATGTTCCTCCTTTCACTTACCAAGATTTTATCCGTAAAAGCAAGGATATGCCATTTTGCACATCTTTTCTACAACTGCTGGTAACCTTGCTCCTGATCAGGCAACATGAGCATATGTTATGCTATCAGGTCTGCATTGCAAGTCTTGTCCTTCAGGGCAGAACTCAGAGGTGAACTTTCCCTTCCTAATGTTTATGAGGTTTCCCAAGTACACACTGACTTTGAGCCCTTTTTTCAAGGGTGTACTGTGGTTTAGGATGCCTCCTTTGTGAGTTATAAAGTTGAGATACTCGGGATTTTATTTCTGGACCAATGGAGTTCTCAGTGTTCCACCTGCAATTGGCGGCTGCCTAGCAGAAATTCAGGCTTAAGTGAATCCTGCTTGAAGACATGCAGAATGGGAACTACTTTTGAAAACACTGGTTTCTATCTCATTTTTCTCACTAGAAATTATTGCAAATATTAATATCCCTCATAAGGAAATAATCTGACTGATAATTTATCTTTCTAGTCTCTGATGATTTCTGTTTGATGTGCAAGGTGACTGAAATTGTCAAACCAGCAGATTTAAATTAAGCACAAACTGCATTTTCTTATGTGATAAGATAGTCTATTTGTTAAGTTCAAAGGGGCTCTTCTGACTCCTTAGATGTGTGTCTGAGTTATTAAGTGAGTACATGTCTAGAAAAAGGGAATAAGAAACACAAATAGATAGCATGGAGAGGCATTGATTCATCTTCATTTGTAAAATTGACTGCTTAACAAGTCTTTTATAGCAGTGACTTCTGGGATCGAGTCCATCTGGGATGAATACCTTTTATATAACATTTGGGGTCTAAATTAAGAGCTGGATTCTGCCTTTGGCTCTCCCCCTAAGTAAGAGAGCAGGGAAGCACAGATGGTAGGAAAAGCTCAGTGTAGTGACCTTACATGCAGTACGACTGCCCAGCCAACAAATCTGCTCTCTACCATAGAAGATACTGCTCATGTAGCAGACTGCACACTGAGGTAGCTCTTAGTAGCTACAAAATAGCTAGTGGGCTATTTCTTGTGTTAGCATATGCATGCATTGTCCTCAGCGGTGAAAGCAGCTGCTGATACAATGTGCAATCAGTTGGGGCTGGAAAGAAGAGCAAGGAGCATCCCACAGCACCAGGCTGCCTGGCACAAACTGGCTTTCAGTGATTGCGCTTTTTTATGAACTGGGGTCCCCAGTGTCTCTGTGCTTTGCTGACTGGGGCAGGATACACAGGCAGGATAGTCCCTAACATTTCAATGACAACAAGTAATTGTTTTAGAATCATAGAATACTTTGGGTTGGAAGGGACCTGCAATGAGCAGGGACATCTTCAACTAGATCAGGTTGCCCAGAAACACATCCAGCCTGGCCTTGAATATCTCTAAGGATGATGCATCCACCACCTCTCTGAGCAACCTGTGCCAGTATTTTACCACCCTCATTGTAAAAAATTTCTTCCTCACATCCAGCCTGAATCTTCTCTCTTCTACATTAAAACCATTAGCCCTTGTCCTACAGCAACAAGCCCTGCTAAATAGTCACTCCCCGTCTTTCTTATAGGCCCCTTAAAAAGAACTGAAAGGCTGCAATAGGCTCTTCACAGAGTCTCTTTTTTGGGCTGAACAACCCCAACTCTCTCTCAGCCTTTCCTCATAGGATGGGTGCTCCATCCCTTTTTTTAATGCTTTAATGCTTTTAATATTTTAAATGCTTCTGTGCAGGATTGGGGTCATCTTCTTTTTCCTGGTTCATTTTCATTTTGAAGACCAGCGAGTGAGTGTAACTCCTGCTGGAAAAAGGCCTTCCAGTCCAAACAGTGCAGGCAACTGAGTGCCCTTGCATGGGAGGTCTTCACCAAATGAGGAATAAAAACAAAGGGAAGGAATATGTGACCTCCCAACCTTAAGCTCTGCGTGCCATGTGGCTGGTGGGAGGCATTAGCGAGGCTCCACTGTTCATTGTTGTGGGTGTCTTTATGAACATTAGTGACAGAGAGCCAGCAGGCTAGCCATAAATACAGATACGCACCAAAATCCACATTAACACTTCTCCACGCTGCTGACAACAGAAATTTGAAGTGGCTGTTTTTCAAAAGTTATGTGTTGAATTTGGTCTGCAAAGCAGAGGTATTTAGGACCATGGTGACATAATATATCCCATTAAGAAAGGAGTATTTGCAGGGGACTGTGCACAAACCAGCTATATATGTGCTCTAGCCCTACTTAAAATAAACCTACACATACTATAATTTTCTTATTCTGGGAACCAGCTAAACAGAATGAGGACTGCAGCAGCTACATATCAGTATATACTGTACATACGCTGATTACTCCCACTCTTGTCACGGCCATTTCTACTCAGCTGTTGCCAGTGTTGTGAAGAGGCATAACTCCTGATATTTTGGAGCATGCAGGAACAGGGAGTCAATGTTTGCTTTGCACCCTTGCTGTTGTCAGCCCAGGCGATGGGGTTGCCAGCAGCATGTGTGCATATAGAAAGCAATACATATGCACACAGGCAACTGGGTTAAAATTCCTTGCTGCTGTGGAAGAGAATGGTGTATTTGTTGCTTGAGGGCTGCCCAAGCCTTGATCCAAGCATCACTGAAATCGATGGGAATCTCTCTGATGGTGTTACAGTTGTAGTGTTACAACCCTCACCACGGCAAAACAAGCAGTGGAAAATATACATGGTGCTCACTCAGCAAAGGCTAATAACCCAATGCCTACCTCCCCTCTCCCAGTCCCCCCATTCTTTTCCACCCAAGTGTGCTGGACGAGCTGGTAGAGATAAAAACCTAAATATTTTGGGATAATGATGCTGATTCATTAACCATGTGATTGAAACAATTCATCCAGTTACCACCAGCCAGCTCCACCTCCAGCCTCCCAGTAGCTGGGGGCTGATAAAGTGCTGTCCCTCCTCCTCAGAGCCTTTTGTATTACAATTCCCTCTGTCCACACACAGGAGCAGGCACTCTGGTATATGACTCATACCCTGGCTGCAGTATTAGCTACGATAATACTTTCTTTTCAGACTCTTTCATATTTAACACAGTTGGTAAAGTCTGAAATAAGCAAAGTAGGGAGCAAAGAAAGATTAGCTCCCAGTTTCTTTTCTTTTAGATGTTTAGATTCGTATCTGAAAACTACCTTTAAAAGGGACCTCAGCTTGGCCTCTATGATTGTAATTCTCAAATTTCACATCCATTTCTGCATATGTACCATCCTGGAAATTGGTGTGTATATGCTGCAGATGTTAGTTTGCATACAGAGAAGCTGTTTGTGCAGCTTTTCTGAGGTGCAGGAAAATCTTTTTTATACGCAAACCAACACCTAGATTTTGAAAATTTGTCATTCAGTGGTAGGTTATCACATATTTTTGCCTTCCTTCCTTCCAAAACACTGTATACATATGACTGAAACACTGTGTGAGCCGCTAGTTGGAACAGGATTTTCTGACTCTTTAGTAGTTTATATTTACTTCCATCTAACAATGGAAATTGCTTACAGTGCACAACTTTCAGCCTACTATGGATTAAAATGCATTTTGGAAGTCTCCCCAGATTCCTGGCACATTTATTACAACTCAAAAATATAGAGCATTCAGGATCTTCAGTCTTCACATTCCTGTAATAAGAAAAGTTGTATAATCCACCTCTGAAGGACAAATCCTTATAAAAATATTACGACTAAGTACTGACAGTTGGCTTTCTTTGTATTAAATCTCTCATCCATATTCAGTGAGGAAAAGCCTCTCATTTTCTTGTATTATGACATTTGGGTTTTTTTTGTTGAAAAGCACCCATGAAAACCCAGCAGCCTATTTCTGGAGGTCCACTTTCCCCTTCCATCCCACTTTTCCTCCGCACAGCTGGCTTCTTGCACTGGAGCAGCTTGAGGATGGGCAATGGATGGAATCACAGCAGTGCCCACTGGAATGGCTGTGGCTCTCTCCTGGGAGAGGAGTGAGCCCACAGGATAGACAAGAAGGTGGAAAGGCTGGGTTAAAGTACGTTGTATGTGCTTCCTACCCTTCCCTATTTGGTGTTCTTAACATGGTGCTGCAAGGAGCAATCTTTCTCTAGCAGACGTCTTATGGGTCAATTCCATCCCTGACTTCTAAAGTGCTAAAGTTAATGGCATTTTATTGCTTCTTTTCCAGTTCACCTCTAATAACTTGGCCTCTGAACACTGCAGCTGCAGATAAAATATATACATGAAGGAAAATTCCACGGAACATATTGTTTTTCACTTTCTCCTTGTTTCCAAACACCACTCTCAAAGCATGCAATGCCAAGTTACATATTATATATTAGTCCTCCTTCTTCTGTTACTGGGTCCTGTACAGAAACTTGTTTGTCATCTGTAAGGGCAGCTGAAAAGCAAGAAACAAATGGATCATTCTTTCCTGTGCAGTCCAGAGAGCAAAACAGCTGAGCTGGTCTGTTGACAAAGACCTAGTATTAGAAAGCACACAATTTTCTGGAAAGGTGTGTTGTTCGGTGATCATCTATCTAAGGAGTGATCTTTGGATGTGACACAACATGAAAAAGTCTAGCCTTTACTTGGATTCTTTCAGGGTACAGACATTGTGTATTGCCTGCTGAATTTGAGAAACCAAAGAAACTGGAGCACTCTACTAGGGATAATAAACCATTGTTGCTGGTTATCCATTATGGAAAAAAATGGGATTGAACCTATCAAAACTTCAACAGCCTCAGTTCCAAACTTTGACAGCCATTTGCTGTGTGATATCTATATTTTTATCTGTAGATATAGCTAGACCTGTTGCTATCCTTGCCAAATGAAAGGACAGAAATCACCTACATAAAACTGAGATATGGGACCACTGTTTATATGATATGTAACAATTTCATGATTGTTAACTATTCGTTTTGGTAGAAGTACAAAGCAGTAAAAGGCTTTTTTTTAAAAAAAAAAATACTTTAGAAAGACAGGAAACAAAGCAAACTTCATGCGTTCCAGTTGCTTTGGCATTTTCATACTGCTTATGGGCTTGTTCAGCTTCAAGACTTAGAAATGCACAGTGCCCAGGAAGTTCAGGTTAAAAAAGCTAAATTTTGCCTTACCAATCTGCTAAAGGACATTTATCACTTCCTATATGTTTCTAAGTGCAATTTTAATGCTTTTTCCAGTGTGACTTCCTAAAACCACCACAAATGCTACACAGGGCAGAGCTGCTGTTTCTTATAGGCAATTGAAATCCTGGTTGTTTGGGGTTTTTTTTGTTCCTTCCTTTGTTGTTGTGTTGTGTCTTCATTCCCCCTCTCTGCAGCCCACACTCACCTTAGTAACACCTGCATGAGGGTCCTGCTCACAGCTTTGCAGCAGGTGCAACACATTTCCACAGCAGTTCAAGCCACCAAAGGACAAGATTATAGTAATTGCAGTTCCACAGTTGAAGCTATTGCTGCCACCAAAACCATGGTCACACCTTGCATCTGCTGCTCTTTCTTCTTGTTTTCCTCCCATCTCTGCTTGCCAATGCTAGCAATTATTTAGCTGATTGTTGAGCTGAACCATGGATTTGATCTGGCTGAAAATGAAACAAGCACCACAACTCCTCCATGAACATGTAAGCGTGTATGCACACACATGTATGCCTTTGGAATTGCTGTAGAAGTCCTACCATAGGCTGCAGGCACAGGTTATCAAACTGTAAACAGTTTGGGCTTTTTCTTGTTTCCTTTTCACAGAATGCTTGGCACACACAAAAGCACTAGACAAATAACAGCATTGCCATGGAAATGATCATAGCCAGTAAAGATGATTGCTTGTATTTGGATCTTCTGCAGCTGAAGGATTCCCTGAGATATCATTGTACTGGTACTTCTGTAAGTAAAAATGTCATGTCGTTTAATCATTGGCTACAGCTAAGACTTCAACCTCTATTGCACATATTCTATGAGCATATAAGCCATGGGGGTGTTGGAGGGGCCTTCCTGTTTTCAAAGAAATCCTCTTGTGAATGCTGCCTGGAGCACCACCAGTGTCTGCAGTGGTCTGTGACCACTGTGGAGAAGTTTTTCTCTCCACTGGTATCAATCTGTGTTATCGTAAGGTGCCATGGCAGTGCTGGATAGCACAGCTCCTTTGTGCACAGTTCCCTCTGTGTGCATGGGAGTGGATGGTTCAGGCTCAGTTGAAACCACCTCCTAAATAGGTGAGCAAACAAAGGAAGGCAGGATGTGGTCTTACTGTTCTAATTTTACATCAGGGGATGTTGGCACAGTGCTGAGCATGAGTAGTTGGCAGTGCCAATGGAAAAATGCCAATATTGTCAGCTGCTGCATTGCCAATATCGGAGGGGAAGAGGGTGTAAAGCACTGGGTATAATTATGTGCATTACTGCGCTATTAACATGAGGTAGGTGTTTGGTACCTTCTATCTTGTAATCTAAGTTTTCCATGAGAATTTGGGAATATGACACTTTAAAGAAGCGCAAGCTGAAAGAAGTGATCTTGAGAATTACTGATTGTATCATATCCTCTGCACAATTTTGTTCAGGGAAGGAACTACGCAGACTCCACTGCTAAAATGCAAGGAAAGAAGTTGCTGTTTTGCCCTGAGTTATTCTGCTGAGAATAGCACAAGCTCTTCTGCCTCGCAGATTTGTAACATCTTATAACACAATACAGACAATTCCACATCCCATAGAGCAATAATACATTGTT
Organism: Psilopsiagon aymara; assembly: GCA_024733675.1. NCBI lineage: Eukaryota > Metazoa > Chordata > Aves > Psittaciformes > Psittacidae > Psilopsiagon > Psilopsiagon aymara. The sequence continues at coordinate 55,445 of JANRGW010040643.1, forward strand.
TCACGGTGTCTAATTTTTTTGTATCTAATTTCACCAGCGGAAATGGGAATTGCTAGGATATTTTTTTTGTGCGTGTATCAGCATTCATAACATCTCTGCAAGGGGCTATTTAACTTCCTACTTTCCTGCAACTGTCATCTCTTCTGCTGTGTCTTCCTCATATTGTTTTTCACACACATTTGCTGCAGGACTTGTTCTGTGACTTACCTAATCCCGACTTCTGTACATAGATCCTCACATTTTGCTGATACAATATACAGTTCTGAAAGCAAAGTTCTGTTCTGAATTACCTCATTCAGACATTCATACACAGACAGTACCACTGTCAGTGTTGTAATTGCCCTCCACGCATTGCAAGTCCCAGTAAACGTGACAGATAAATCTTCCACTGAAAAAGGTGTGACTCTTCCCTAGACACTTGTAGCTGATGAAGCAAGTGTGCAAATCCTTATTTTAATTGGATGCACTATTGAGGATCATTGTGGTACCTTGTAGAGAGAGACCCATTTCATTCTCACTTGCTGGACAATAATGTTTACACACACACACTTGAGAGGGCTGTGTGCATTGCTGCCAGGCTGTGTGCTTGCCTTAACTTGCTGTGCTTAGTAACTCAGGTTCAATGTACTCTTGCTCCTACCAAGCTTGCTGTGTTGTTAAATTGTGTGTTAAATTGCAGAACAGACCCAGCAGGGCTCTAAGTAGAAAGCAAATCCTACCGATTTTCTTGAAAGCTAAGATGTTAGATATTATGGATGCAGGTTGGTATATACATGAAATGGTCCTGCAAACGGGTTTTGCCTGTTGGCTGTATCATTTTCGTCTCTTTTTTTGAGGTTGTGGTCCTGAGAGAGGTTTTTGAGTTTTTATTCAAAGCATGGAGGGAATAGCTGATCCTCCATTTTTACACAGTCAGATATTCTCACTTGCACTGTTTTCTTCTAAGGCCTTTGCTTTGTTAATTCACTGTGAATAAAAAAAAGACTGAAAAACCTGGAGATTTTTCTCTCTGTTACAGGTAAGACAAAGCTGTTTATCACATTAAGTTAACTCTCTGCAAATTCATTAAAGGCAATGGGGTAGCTAAGATGCCACTAAGGGCATAAAAGGGCCAACAAGTGTCATGACTGGAAATTATGTATATGCTATTAAGTACCTCTGGGCTGATCGTCAGAACCCATGTTGTTTTCAGGTTAGGAGGTCAGAGTATACTTTAATTTCTAGGTGGAGCACCTTTCCAGCCCAAATCATTGAGACAAAACTATGGAAGCCCAAATTTCTATTCAGGCCTTTTTTCATGGTAGCATCCCATTTAGGAGTTCAGAGTAATTGAAAGTTTCATGCTCATGAACGCAGAGTTGGCCTGCAATTGTCACTAAGATAGACTGTTCCATTACTTCATTCACTGAGGAACTTGCAGTATATTACGCTTAAGATTCACCACAAGCTTCATTAGCTTTGTGAAAGCCACTAAGTTCTTAATGTAGATTGGAGTATACTGATGATTTAAATACACTAGAGCCATGCACTGATTTTGTTTGCTGTGTATTAGAGATAGCTAAATATATTTACCATGTGGACATGTTGTATTGGTTGCCATAAATCATATCACAGAATCCCATATTTTAGTTAAATTTTAGAAATATAATAAAAAGACAGCAGATTACTTAATATATGTGTTCATTACATTACATTACATGAAAAAAATAGTAAACTTGTATCAGTTCCTTTTATAAGAGAACTTAAATTATACTTGTAGCTGAATTGGATATGTAAAAAAAAAAAAAAGTGATACCAAACCCAGAGGTATTATCATTGTGTTATAACCTCGTTGTTTAGCTATAAAGTTTCACTGGGATAATTTAGTATGAAATTAAGTGTTTCTGAAGAAAGAAATAGATCTGGGTGAGCATGACAGGTTATTCCAAATCAGTTGCTCCTAGTGGCAGAAAGAACATTGGCTTACTCTCCCTTTTTGTTTCAGTACTTCCGTATTGTTAAGACCTGTGGTACCGTCATTTTCCTCCTGTGTGGTCTTCCCCAATATCCACAGAGATGACTTATCATTTTTAATGCTTTAATGTCTGATGATCATTTTTCACACCTGCACAGTTTTTCATAGCTTATTTACAGTGTCTTTCCTTCTTCATTAACGTGACAGGTGAAACCAAACAAAAACCTAAACAATTTTGGTTTTGTAAGATCTGGGTGAGTTGTCTTGGCAGAGCTGAATCCACAGGGAGGAGAAGGGAAGAAATCTGTCAAGAGTCTTAGTTCTTAAAGCACGGATGGTATATCACCAGATAGCATCCCTGTGGTCCACCTGCAGACAACTGCAAGACCTTAGGACCAAACACCATTTTTGTACCCGGAAATGCCTTCACATTAGAGATGATCTTCAACTCAGTGTTTTTTCCAAGGTTATGCTTTTTCTTGTGTGACTTGAGAAGTGCAGAAAGATCAAAGTTAGACAAGGATGCATCCTCACTCTCTGCTCTTGGTTGTGCTATGTGAGATTATTCTCATGATGCAGAAGTGTGTGGGTCAGCCAAAATGTTTGCGTGTTTGTCAGGAGGAAGTGGAATGGTTTCTGAACTGAAGCATGGAGAAAGCATTTCTTGCAACCTGCAGAATAGGGATTCTTTCATACTTCCTTGCTAAGTGAAGGGGCAGAAGCTGGTGTGCTTGTTAGCCTCTTACAGCATCTTGCCTACCTCACCGTGACGGTGTCGGTCCTGCCTGATTCAGACTAAGCTGTTCAATGCTTCCTTAGCCAGCTGCTAGCCTTCTATAAGCTATTTGTCATTTTTCTGTGACAATTGACTGTGTTTGCTGAGAAGGGAAGAGCCGAGTGATTGCAAAGTCATTTCAGTGCAGTGTTTATCAGTCTGTCTCATAACTTTTCCATGGCTTGCATTTTTCTCCTGTGAAAAATGGAGACTCAGATATGAACCTAAAATTGTATTCCAAACCCCCAAAATCTTAAGATCTTGGGGGAGTTCAGAAAAATGTTCTGGATTTTACTTTCAGTTCTGACATCTTGTTGTTGTGTGGGGTTTTGAAGAGCTATCAAAAGGACATTTTGCTATTGAATTCCCATCCATCTGGATGGGAACGGGAAACATTCTCATTCCCATCCAGACAGAAATACCGATAACCAGAAATTTCATGATACGTTTAGAAAAGTCTTACTATTACATTCTTAAACTTACATAATTCCCAGGTAGATGATATCAGTAAGATTAAACTCCTGTAAGGAGCCTGCCCTCTGTAAAGGACACTACACTTGCACAGATGTTAATTGTAGAAATTGAGTAACAACTGCGTTAGTCATCTGTAAAAACTGAACTTGAAGCTTCCGGCTGTAGCAGTGTAGGCATCTAGTGCAGGTTGCACGTGCATGTGTAAACATATTACCCAACATATTTTAAATTCTATAATTGAAATGATTTATATTGCACTGAACAGCTTTCTTAGCATAATATTGCTCGAACTAAATTCCCTTGTAGTATGACTCAAGTGAGCTCTGTTCAATGAAGTTAATACAGGGAAAAAGATGGGATCCTGTTGGTATGGATAATTATAAAATGTAGCTCCATAATAAAGAAACCAAGACCAATAGCAAGGCCTTTTTTCCCCATGACAATCTTTCTCTGGCTAGCAGCATGAAAGCGAAACAGAGAAGGTGCCTGATGAATGCTCTTTATGTCATGCCAAGAGAGAATTCCTTAATCTTGTGGAATGAATGATGTGGGATATATAACACTTCTCGAAGTGGGAGTATAGCATGTCACAGCTAGCTTACGTGCCAGGCAGGCAGCCTGGGGAGGGGTAGATCTGCCTCCTCACCTGCTAAACATACTTTACATAAACTGACCATTTCTTGCAAATATTCCTCTCCCTTCTCAACAAATTCTCACCTGTTCTCTCCCCTGCACCTTTGAAATAGCATAACATAAGTTAGGTCTTCAGGTATCTCCACAGAGACCTATAGAGGCTGGTTTTCTTCACAGGGATTTCTCAGACAAAACCAACTGTGCATGCTCTGGATAGCATCTGTACAGCAAATCTGAGGCTTTTTAGATCTTTAGACTTGCTCTGCAAGGGGGTATAATTGGTCTGTGAATGTATAGTAAATCAAAACCGCTCCTGTTGCATCAAAAGTCCTGCACAGGTGGTAATCTACAATATACGCAACAATAGGTCTCACACTTCTTGGAAGCATTCGCCTTACTGTGTGTGAAGCATAGAGATGATCTGCAGGTGTGCAATAGGTGAGCCAATGATAGTCGGACATCTATCAGCCATGCTCAAAGCCACAGTTGTAGTCAAGACTGTCTGATATCTGAAAATTCTGAAGAAATGTATGAAATCTGTGTTTCCTGCCCAGACACATTTTTTTGAATGGAAAAGGAATAAAGGTGGAAGGAAACCTGGGTATATGGTAACCTGGCGCAGAAGTTATTGTCTCTTTAAGAGAGGCAAAGACAAAGGCTGGCTGAACAGTCTTTGCTTTCAGAAACTAGAGTTTGGGAAGAGAATAATCTGAAGCCATGATGCAGGGCTTCTCCTGGGAAGCAGGAGACAGGTGGGCTCCACTGAAAGAAGGGAATTGCATTTGCTTGCTTATTTTTGCTTTTCTCATATACTTACAAGATTATGAGCATACCTAAACATGTCAGCATTATTAATAGCAACATAATAGCATGGGGTTTGCATGTGTGATTTATAAGGGTGATGGGATCAAACCTCTTTGTTTCTCTAAATTAATTTTGGTTAGGGATTCCTCTGAGAAAATGTAGGTTTAAACAAGATTAAACAATTGGATCACTTTAGATTTCCTTGTTCATGTTACTTTATTTCCACAACACAATTTATTATCAGCAAATGTCCTCACAGAGAACACAGCAAACAGCTGTTAAACTAGGGAGAAGCATTATCCCTTTGATAGCACTAGAAAGGTGTCTTACCAACATATGCATTTTATGTTGGTCATTGCCAACATAAAATGCAACCTTCACATGAGTTTTTTGTAAAGAAAACCTAACTGTTGAATCCAATGCAGTTACAGTATGACAGCTGTGCAAGAAGATGGATGGTTCTGATGTGAACCCCAGAAAGACCTGGCTTTTATTCCCAGTCATGTCACACGTTTTGTGCAGCTTGGTGCATGTCCTTTCCCCCTCTTTGCACCTCTGCTGCTTCTCACACCATTTTCTTAGCTTGCCTATTCAGAACAGCAGGACCCCAGGATAAGAACAAGGACTGGTGCCTCCCAAATGTTTGCAAAGCAATCCAACAAAAACAGTCTTTCAGGTTCAAGACAAAACCTTCCAGTCCTCTCATAAAGAAGAAATGCTAGTACTTGGTTGTCTCCCAGGTGATGGGATTTGAAGTCCTTTTGCCAGAAATGCACATGATATAGCTAGATATTTTTTTTTTTAAAGTTACCAACAAATGCTTGATATCTGGTTTTCTCCTGTAACAGGAAAACACGGCAGCAGTAATTGGGCCATTCTATCACAGCCTGTGTCTATTTACAATTGTAGACAGTAGGAAGAGATCACAAGAAAATATCCAGGGGTCAGAAACCTTTCAAAGTTTGCATATCAGATCTGATTTCTTTTTCCCTGCTTTGAGGTTATATGCTTAATGCGAGCTGAGAGCCACTTCATCCAGTGACGACACTCTCATGATGCCATGACTCCCTGCTCCAGATGCTACATATGCCTTTCAAATATGTGTCTGCACGTCATTATGTAGACTTGCCTGACAAGCTGTTGCCCTTTGGTCTAGAAACCCCCTTCCCAAACACACTCAACAGTACTGCCTTTTTCAGCTGTGTTTAAAAAAATCAGTGCTAAAGGCTCAGTGGCCTCCACTGACACCAAGGCTTTCGTAGCCTCCTAGCTAGGAAGTTTTTCCTTATATATAGCAAAAACTGTAACTGTAGATACTATTTAAGCTCTCTGCTCCCCTTGAAGCATTGAGACTTAGTTACTGCCTTCCATTAAGCAGCTAACTTTCACCTATTTGAAGACTGTTGTCGTGTTTCTTCCCAGTCCTCTTTTCTCTACATTAAACAAATCCAGTTCTTTGAGACTTCCCTCCAAGGTCATTTTTTTAACCTTCAGTACTTTCTGTTGTTCTCAGGACTTTCCCTAATTGCCCATTCCTCTGTTGTGTTCAATGACCAACGTGAATCAGTCCATTTTCCAGTTTTAGACCTCACCAGTGCTGAGTAGGAGTGGAGGAATTATTTCACATATCCCACCTAGCCAATTTATACATTTCAGCACAATACTTGCTTTCCCACACCAGTGTGGCATTGTTAATTCTTCATCAGCATGAGTTCTTCCAAATTCCCCATGGCATTTTTGTGCAGACCTTTTGCCTTGATGGCTGCTTTCCATTTGGGGGTTTATTCTTCCCTAAGTGTAATAGTTTACACCTGTTCTTGCTGCACCAAATCCTATTGTTTTCAGATCATTTCTTCAATTGATCAAGATGTTAATCCTGCCAAGGTGCTTGCAGAACTTTCTCTACAAATGTGGCAGCCACACTTGATATGCCATTTCCAAACTACAATAAAAATAGTGACTGTTAAGAGTCCCAGAAAAGGCTTCTGTGGAACTGCTTTCCATAAGCCTTCCACTTCAACAGCGAGCCAATGGTAATACTCTTTTAGTATCCTTTTTTTCTCCTGAAGCAGCTACGGGTCCACCCTACAACAATTTAATTTTAGTTTGCTTACAAAAAATCACAACAGACTGTGTTGAAAGCCTTGTTCAAATCAAGATATGTTAATATCTATTGTCCATAAGACCTGCTACTTGTCAGAGAAGGAAATTAGCCTTTGGCTTGGCATGATTTGTTCCTGGCAAACCTTTTTTGGCCTCTACTTATCATTTCATTATTTCCCATACACAAAAGAAAACTTTAATTACTTGTTTCTATGTATTTCCAGCAATTCAAGTCAGGCTGTTTTCTCCACCTGTATTCCTCAAGCTGCTTTTTCTTCTTTTTAAAAAAAGGGTACTGCAATTACCTGTCACTGCTCTTCCACCTCCCAGGTGTTGTGGAAAGGATCACTTGTGGCTTTAGGATTGCTTCAGCCACTTTCCCACATGCTCTCAGTTGGTTTCTCTTCAGGTCTCACTGACTGGAAAATACCTGACTTAGCGAAATAGTCTATTCTGTTATTTCTGTTATTTAGCTTTAGACATTACTGGTTAGTCAACTGATCATAGTTAATTCTTTTGACTGAGGAGTGAGAGGAAAAAGACATTAATCACTTTGGTTTTTTCTCTGTCACCTCTTACTAGCTTTCCATCCTTGTCAAAGGGCAGATTGTATTTTTGCCATTGTGCTCCAACTTCTAATGCATAGAAGTGCCTTCTTGTTACTCTCTTTCCTTTGCTAATAATCTTGACATTTTTGCATTTTCCTTTATGATTTTATTCTTACAGGCTCCTTTTATGTTTTATTCTGGTTCTTAGTTTACCATAGTGCATGGTAACATTGGAGGGCTAATGAGCCACTTACTGAGATTTAGACAAGTTACTGACTGTAAGCTGGGTCACAGAAACCGACTGTGTGCCTGCTGTGGCTCTGCAGCTTTCTTTCCAGGATCTTCCTCTACCTGCTCATGCACTTAGAGATGTTTCTTCATCATCTTGTATTCCCCATAAACCACCATTTGTTAGATACTTGTGGAATCGTATCACTGACCTGCCTTCCTCCTAGTTTAAAGTCTTACTTACACAGTTGAGCCCTCTCTTCCCACTTTTTTCCCTAGGCCCCACTGGCAGTTCTTGAAAACACACCTGAGCCCTCCTGGTGACCTCACCTTCCCAACCACGCATTAATTCCAGTGTGCCAGTGCTGGTGACTTTACCTGGAAGATGTGGACCCTGTCAGAACCTCTGACTCCTCCTCTGTTACTTCTAGCACCACGCAGCTGTATTTGACCTGCCCACGGTTGTACCTGACAGAACTGTTAACATACCTGCAAAGGAGCAGTAATGGGTCTCTGTGAGAGGGCCAGGTGAATCACACCAACCTGACTGCACCATCCACTTGGATTTGCACCACATCCACTTGGATTTGGGTTTGTGGTGGGCAGGCACCTTCTGGAATATCAGGCTAAGCTGCAAATAAGATGCCTTTTTTTCTGCCTTCCATAGAAAAGAAGCCATAAGATACATTTTGTTACCCCCTCGGTGCAATGGCTTCGGGATGGGCTTGGGTGGGAATTATCTGTAGTTTCAGGTTTTGTCGATTCTGGTTACTCAGTCTGAAACAGCTAACATTTCAAGTGAATATCTGAAGAAGTTGATATGCTCTTCATTCAGAACACTTTGTATGTCTAGCACCCCACTGAATTCAGTTTCATCTGGGATCATTCAGCACTTCAAATTAGACCACAAAATTTCAATTCAGATATGCAGAAACTAGGAGCATGGAATTCGTGGTCACCTGCAAGAAGTGTGGTTTAACTGACTTATCCAGCATCATATAAGAATGATGTGGCAAAGGATGGATTGAATCCATTCCTCAGGCAGAGCTCAGCTATTTTAACCAACATCTCATCCTTTTCCACATGATCCTGTACTGTCATTTACCGCACATCTTCCATTTGCCGAAACAAGTGTGGAAAAACTCCTGTAGACAGCGGCCTGCTCCACTATGTAGTCCTGACGCAGCTCCAGAGCAGCTCCACCCTGACAAATAAATGTGGCAGAGATCCCACGGAAAGAAAAGTGTGCAATTATACACTTTGCATATGCATATGCAGAGGAGAGGAAGGAGAAAATAACACTCCTCATTATGTAGTATTGATTTTGCAACCTAGTCCTCATTTAAAGCAGATTTTGTCTGTGCAATTATCTAGCTTTTTAAAAAGCAAACAGTAAAAAAAAAAAAAAGAATCAAAGCCCCTGCCATCATGCAGCATCGTACTGTTGTAAATGTCATTAGAGCTGAAGCCTTTAGCTTTACCACAGAGCTCCCTGCCACTCTGAGCTAACAGAGAAACTGATAAGAGCAGTCGGTTGTCATCCATGGGTGGCCAGAGGGAATATTAGACAAATGGACTTTGCTGGGGGTTCACGGGTATTCGCTGATGGAGGAGGGCTTCTGATGGGGGGTGAGTGAGGGTGGGGAATCTAGAGATCTGTGGTTTTATTAGGAGGTATGAAAAACATGATTCTTCCTGTCCTCTTCTAGCACAGCCCATTTAGCTTCTTACTACCCCATCTTTCCCTGCCCCAGGCTTCTTTGAGACTGCTAAGTCTTTCTCCATCCAAGTCTTCTTCCATCCACTCTTACTTCCCGCTTTCTCCTTACCCTCTCTCCTATATCTTCTCATTAGATCCTAGGCCCACATCACAGACTCCTCCACAGTCCTTCCCTCTTGTCCCTGTTGCCATCCCTCTGGCCCACACTTTACCCTGACAATCCCACTTTTCCTTCAGTTCTCAGCTCTGTTTCCTTTCAGTCCGGCCTCCAGGGGCAGCCCTGCTCACGTGTCTAAGAGACACGTTTCCAACCAGAAACTTCAGAAGCCCTGTGTACAAGTTTTACAACAGCCCCACCTACTAATACTACCTCCTTCACTGCAGCTTTGCTCACTCATCTGCTCCCTTGGGACCAGATGACTCCAGATATTTCACTGTTCTGACTCAGCTCCACCTGTTTGGAGCTCCAGCTGTATGTCAGGACCACAGACACTGCCGTGACTGCAGAGCCGTGCAGCTATTCCCATGCAGGCTCTGTACTCCCTAGTTTATCTGCTGTTATCTCAAATGCATAGTGCTCATCTTCAAACCTTACTGAGAAGGTGAGCAAATCCTGGGGGGAATAGGCATGTATCTCTATTTGTATCCCTGTCTATAGTCCATAGACAAACAGCAGTACAAGCAAAGGAAAACACACTTAGCAGTGTAATTTCTCTTTCCACAGGCAATTCCTGGTTTTTTACTAACTCCTCTGAAAATCTGTCCCAATCTGAAATTCAAGACAGTAAGCATGACAGTCCTAAACCTACGATAAATTCTGATTTTACTTTGATATTGTGCAACATATCACAGCTAGAAATTAAAGCTTTTAAGAGGAGAGAATTGGCTTTTCCATGGTACACAAAGTACATGTTGCAAAACTAGGTATATTCCACCATAAAAAAGATCACTGAAGCACAACATAGTTGTGCTTAGAGAGGCTATCAATGGTAATATTGACGTTTTAAAAGTGCAGTGATTTTTCTTTCACTTTCCCTCTTAATCTTGCCATGCTGGGCTAGCTTCTTTGTCAGACATCTGGGAAATATCCCATGCCATTTTTCAATTGTCTAAAACATTTCTAATAGCTTTTTCACAGAACAGGTTCTGTATTTACATATGCACATGGATTGCACGAGGACGTATTTTTATCATATGCTTTATTAGAAAGAGTGAGGTTATTCATTAGTGCCCTCTGTGCTGCATAGGGATGGATGTGAAAGACACCAAGATGCAGAGAAGATGGTTTGCCTTTGTAGCACACCCAATCTCAAGCATAAAAAAGTCATGACTCAAGCCTCTCAAAAGTAAAAGGTTTCAAGAGCCAACCCCCCTGTATTAGGGGAGTTTATATTTCCCTACTGAGTATTTACGGCATGGCTACTATGCCGTACTCAGACCTTCCTCCAGAACTGTGCACTTTTAAATATTAAATATGAGTTTCTTATGGTCTTTGGATACTTGTGATTAGCACTTCGAAGAAAAAACAAACTTGTGACATTACTGGTATCTCAAACCTGGTGGACCAGTAGTAAGGAAGTCAGAAAGCATTAGGCACTCCCAAAAAGATACGGGCCATAGGAGACATATGTGATAGTCAGTCCATGAGTGTTCATAGTTATACAGAGGCATGATGCATGAAAACAGATGTCCGTAAATGTGCGGCATTCAGACAGTATTTCATATCATCACAGAATGGATTGGGTTGGAAGGGACCTTAAAGATCATATAGTTCCAACCCCCCTGCCATGAATGGTGGACTTGGAAGTCCTAGGGTGGAGGTCTGACTTGATGATCTTAAAGGTCTTTTCCAACCTAGTTGATTCTATGATTCTATGGGCAGGGGCACTTTCATAGAATCATAGAATAGTTAGGGTTGGAAAGGATCCAGTTCCAACCCTCCTGCCATGGGCAGGGACACCTCACACTAAACCATGCCACCCAAGGCTATGTCCAACCTGGCCTTGAACACCGCCAG
>JANRGW010040644.1:0-37838 GCA_024733675.1 Psilopsiagon aymara
CCCCCCCCCCCCCCCCCCCCCCCCATTGCTTTGAAACTCCCAGTGAAAAGGAAAAGTCAATGCCAAGAGCATTTGCTGGGTCTTGTCTCCCATTCACTGGGGACTGGTGCAGGGGATATGACTGTATGATGGGCTCCCACATGAGCTGTGCCAGCAGCACCCCAGTCTCCTCATTGTGTTGTCCCCAGTGCTCTCGGTGCTGTCCCCTCCGTTGTCCACATTTCTCCTGGCACTTTTCCCTAAATTATCCCTATTGCTCCCAGCATTGTCCACATTGCTCCTGGCACTATCTGCTTGTTGCTTGTTGGCAGTATCTGCTTCTTGCTTCCAGTATAGGACCCCCTGTTATCTATCCCCTGGTGGGGGATACAGGAAGGGGATTTTCACCCTCCCCACAGCTCCATGCTTGGCTCTGCTGCAGTGATGCCCACCATGCTGGCCAGGGGCATGTGACGGTGCCACACGCCAATGCTCCTCTCTGGTGGGACATAGGCCCCTATAACCACAGAATGATTTGAATTGGAAGGGACCTTAAAGCTCATTCAGTTCCAACCCCTGCCACAGGCAGGGACACCTTCCACTAGACCAGGTTGCTCAATGCCCCATCCAGCCTTGGCAACACCATGCTGGCTTTGCCGCTATTTCAGTATTTACCAAGCCCTACTCCCTGCAGTGGGAAAGCTCTGGTGATGAGCGCCCAAGCGTGGCATCTCTTACAGCAGGGCTGCTGGTGGGGCTGTGGTGCGCACATCCTGTTATCGCTGCTCAGGCACTGCGCCTGGCAGGAAGGAGCTGCTGCCAAAGGTCAGGAGGGAGAAAACAGCCAGGGCCAGCAAGAAGCACCAGGGATGGGCAGCCCCTGCTCACTGAGGGACCATCCAGTGACCAGCCGCCTGCACAGACTGAACCTGGGCACCTTCCCTGGGGCTGCTTAGTGACTGAAAAGCAGTGGATGCACTGGTGGGAAGGAAGGTGGTTTTGGTTGCAGGGCAGCTGGCGGTGATGCCCAGCAGAGGAGAAGTGGCATTTGCCAGTGGAAGGAGGAGGCTGGATGCCATCACTGTATGGAGGTGGCTGCATTAAATGAAGAGCTGGGAAAGCTGGACAGAAAGCTGAAAACTCAGAGAGAGTGACACTCTGGGCAGCAGTGACAGGATGGTAAAGGGAATTTAACTATATGGGAATAAAGTGAAATCCTGGCAGAGATGTGGGACCATCCCTTCATGATGCTGCTGGCAGTGGGGACATGGCTGGTGAGCTCTTCTGCTCTGTTGAGGGGCTGGCTGTGGGCTTTGCAGAGCAGGAGGAGGAAGGTGGCCATGGGTTGTCCATCTTCCCATGCCAGATCTCAACACCTCTGTGCTCCAACATGGCTATGATGCTCCATGGTCCCCTCCGTGCTTTGCATCTGCGGGGAGTTTTTGCAGACCCCAAAGACCCTTGGAATGCTGGGGAGCCCTGTGGCCAGGGTGGCTGGCCCAGCCTGGGACTCTTGCTGCGCTGAGGATCCCCTTGGAGCTGCTCATCTGCTGGCATTTGGCCTTTCCAGCTGGCTTACCATTTCCCACGGCAGGCTGTGGCGCCCGGCATAGTCCCCACTGCCCCTCTCCATGGGGGTTCAGTCGGCAGCCCTGGCCTCTTGCCTGCCCTCCTGCTCTGCCAGCTCCTACAGCAGCCACACCACCGCAGACAGCTTCATTTTGGCTAATAGGTGCAATTATCCCCAGCTTAAATCTTGGTGTGACAGGGAGGTCAGGGCAGGGGGAGGAGGGCAGCAGCTCCCGGCAAGGCGTTTCCGACTGGCCATAAATCTCCCGTCCCATGGAACGTCCAGCATCAGGAACCAGCCAGGCCCTGACTTGCTGCCTGTTTGTCTGCTGCTGGCTTTATGCTCGCTGGCCTCAGCCTCTGCTCCAGCCCATCCTGCAGTGCCTGGCATAGTGGGGGTCCCCAAGATGCCCCCCATACTGAGCAGTTGACAGCTCCTGGCAGCTTGGCCTCATCCCCAGGAAGAGCAGTGGCAGCGCATCCCACTGACACCTCTCCAAGGAAGAAAGCAGCTCTCTGGGGGCTTGGGCACAGGGATTGGATTAATTAATCTGCCTGAGAGGGCGGGCGCCAAATTAAGCCGGTGACACATGGTCAGCCGCAGAGGGAGCAGCAGCTGATCCTGCATCATGCGCTGGGCAGTGGCGTGGCGTGCAGGGCTGGAGCACTGTGTGCCAGGCTGGTCTGTGGCCTTGCTGGTGTGAGGGGCACCTCTGCCAGGCCCCAGGGATGTGGGGCGTGAGGGGTGCAGCATGCCACCCCGGCAGTGATCACCACCCCCTCCCGTGGGCTATGTGGAAGGTGATGTGAGGTCACTGAGGGAACAGTGGCAGTGCCTGTAGGGAGGCATCCCCCAGAAAAAAGGCAAAGATGCTGCAGTGGGCATTTGTCACCTGGTCACTGGCAATGCTGCCAAGCATGGCAGTCACCACACTTGGGGTAGCTCCTGTTGCTGCCTGAGCCCCACAGGTTCCCCTGCCTCTGCAATGAGAGGTATTTGCTGCATTTTGGAGTTCCTCTATCTGGTTCTGAGCACCCTCAGACTAAGCAAAGCTTGAGAGCCCTGATTTGAGGGTGGGCCACCCATGGCTGGGGTGGGCCACTCATGGCTCCAGGCCCGCAGCACCTGTGGTGATGCAAGTGTGATGCCACCATGGCTCAAGGGATGCTGAGGGATGCCAAGGGATGCAGGCATGATACTGGCGTGGCTGGAGGGACCCCGAGGGATGCAGGTGTGATGCTGCCATGGCCAGAAGGACTCTCAGCACCCCTGTCACTGAGCTGTCATGCTGTTTTCTATCCTGATGCCATGCCCAGTGTGCAGCTCCCACAGCGCTGCTCCTGCTGCTGCAGCCTGGGGAGGGAGAGCATCTGCCAGCCAGTCCTTCCTGCTCCCCCCACAGCCTGCCACCACTGCTGCCTCCCGCCTGACCTCATTTTCAGGGCCGATGGCTCCTTGTTATGTAATTGCCACCAAATTTCTGCACAAGCCAGCAGAAATGGCCAATGGCCCTGGCATTCCACAGCATGACAGGATGGACACCCCGTGCCCTGGCCCCTCACTTCGACATCCCCAACACAGCACCATCCCTGCAGCATAAGGATGATGGAAGAGTCATCCTGTGAGGCTACCCTGGGCTATGTCCCCTGCACTGCACCCCAAAGTGCCACCAGGGCTTGTGCCACCCCTTGGCATGTTGCAGTCCTCACTGGGCATGAGGCACAGGGAGCCAGGTTGGGGGTGTATGTGGGGTGTGGGAGCACTGGTGGCACTGGGTGCATGTGGTGGTGTCCTGTCTCTGGGAGACACAGTGTGTGTCGTGGGTGCGTGTGTGCACCGGCCATGAGTGTGTGAGTCAGTGGGTGCATCCATGTGCAATGGGTAGGTGCGAGGGCGGGTGGGCGCAGTGAGGACCAGGACCCCCAGGCAGTGAGGACCAGTCCCTGTGGAGCCCAGGGCACGCACCATGCCAGTTTCCCCAGCACCTGTGGCTGCACCCTCTGCGTCGCACCCCAGAGCAGTGTTTGCCCCATGATTGTCCACCAATAGCCGCTCTCAGTGTTCCCCTTGCATCCCCATAAATCATGGCTGAAGGGCACGGGTCACACCAACAGCTTGTAGCTGAGCGGAAGAATCAATTCCCCAGTGATGGATGGATCTGAAGTGGCTGATGTGGGCCAGAGTGGTCATTAAATGGTGTAAATGAGGAGCAGCCCCGGTGCTGGGGTCAGGCACTGACATTGAGCCCCCTGACCCCATGTCCAGGAGGGACTACAACAGGGGCTGCCCGCAGGGGAGGAGGCTGTGGGTGTCTGAGCCACATGGACATGGACCCAGCTATGCCTGGTCTTTCCTTCCGGATCGCGGCAGTGACCCTCAGCTCTGGTACCCATGGGGCCCCCTGATACCCTGTGCTCCAGGCAGGAGGGGAGCAGAAAGGACAGCATTGCATGCCCTGCTACTGTGTCCCATGCCACTGAGCAGTGCCCAGAGGGGAACTCATAGGATGGGTGCATGGACTCCAGTTTTGGTCTTGCATGCTACAAGGCATTGGGTGTCCAGGATGTGGTGCCCAATGGTGGGGCCATGGACTGTGCTGCAGCACTGGGATGGGTTTGGGCCTTTCCCAGCTCTGGTTGGGGAGATCCTGGCAAGGGGTGCCCACTCCTGAGCCCAGCTGTAGGGCTTATGGGGTCCTGGGATCTCCGTGAAGCACATGGGGTTTCTGAGGGCTCCTTGGGTTGCACAGAGACTCTGGGGTCTCTGTGGGGCACATGGAGACCCTGGGGTCTGTGTGGGATGCATGGAGTCCCTGGGATCTCCATGGAACTGAGTCCATCTGTGGCTCTGTGCTGAGCAGGAGCTAATCCCCTCCTCAGGGTGGGGTGGTAATTTGGGTTGGGGGTAATTTGATTTAAATATGGCACCAATGAGATGTAGAAGTGTTATCACCTGAAGAATAAACAGAGGGGCAGGAGCAGGGATACAAGTGCCACTGGATAAGCACCATGGCTGCAGCCTGCAAACAGGTCCTATGTCCACACGCAGCACCCATGTCCTTGGCACAGCAGCCAGGTGACACATAGCACCACATCCTCCTTGGAAGCGGTGCACAGCAGCAAGCATGTTCTGGTGATGGACACAGTGCTCATGGTCATCATCTACTGGCCTCTCCACCGGATTCCTGCTATCCCAGTGTGGTCTGGAGTGTGGGGTCCCCAGGCAGGCAGTGACGGAGGCTGGGTGTCAGGCAGCTGCTGGGGAACTGTAGGTGCCAAGGAGGGGAGGGAGCAGCACAGGGTGCTGGGGATGCAGGAACAGTGTCCCTACCACAGGGGCCCTTTGTGGCGAGAGAGGGAGAGCTGGGGCATCACAGACTGTGTTCCCCAGGTGGTCCTGGGCATTGCTGATTGGATTGGGAGATGCAGCACCAACTGATGTCTCCCTGGGCACACTCTCAGGCGGGGGATGTGAGATGGGGAGCAGAGCCACCCCAGGGATGCAGGATAGAGAGTAGTTACCCTGGGGATGCATGATGAGGAGCAGAGCTGCCCCAGGGATGTTGGATTGGAAGCAGAGCTGCCCCGGGGATGTGGGATGGGGAGCAGAGCTGCCCCAGGCCTGTCAGCACCAGGGAGACCCCCTGGCTGTGGGAAGGCTCCACATCTTTCCCACCAGGGCACCTAATCCCTAAAACAAAAGAGTGCCTGGAGCCGGGCAGCACTGTGCCAAATTATTGGGGCTGGGAAGTGGAGGGGATGCATATGCGCCTGGGAAGCTGTGGATTCCGGGGGCTAAGGTTTCCTCTCTGTAAGCAGAGCCAAAGCAGCTCTGTCTGTTTACTGTGGGGGCCAGGGGGTCCTTAAGCAGTGGTTGCAGGGGGCATGAGGTATTGCCATTGGGTCCAGTAGTGGGATCTGGATAACCCTGTGGGACACAGCTGGTTCTGGCTGTGAGCCACACTCCCAAACTGGTGCTGAATGGGGATGAGCCTCCATCACTAGCTCCACATTTGGTGGGAGCAGTGCCAACAATAGCCCCACCACTGCTGGGGCACCCGCTACCTCAAACCCCAGCTCCCCCCCTCCCCAGTTTCTAGAGCTGCTTTGGGAGGGGATAGGGGCTCAAGTGTGGCTGTTCCCACCTTGCTGCCCTCCGAGCCCAGCCTTCACCCCTTCTCTCCAGATGTGCTCAATGGTGCAGCATTTGCAGTGGAGGAACATCTGGCGGGACGGGGGCAGCTGGGACGGGGCGCCGGCATGGTGCTGATGGCACGGATGCCCCGGCTCTGAACACAGGCAGCTCTGTCTGCTCCCAGTGACCTGCAGCCATGACAAATGCGGGTAATCTCCTGGCTTTGCTGCTCTGTGTGGACCCACGGCAAAGCACTGGCAGCTGCTCTCCTGCTGCCCCACAGCTTTGGAGCTCTTAAAAGCCTTGGTTTTTCCTTTTTCATTAACATCTCAGCTTTTGTTTTCACACAGCGAAGGGACGAAACACCCCTTAGGGATGAGATGAATTTATTAAATATTTGGCAGATGACAGAACATGGCTTCCAGTTTACAGGTTTCTGTTAGAGACATTCCCCGCATTTAGAGCATCTGCTCCAGCATGGGTTTGTCAGCTGCTCCCAGGGATGCTCCTGCTCTCCCCTGTGCCTGCAGCCACACTCATGAGGTGCCAGGAATAGGGAATGGCACCAAAGCTTGGTGTGGTCCCTGATCCCAAATGCTGGGCTCTGCTGGGGACACTCCCTTTGCATGGGCACAGCGGGGGCTTGGGGATTGTCTGAGGGATGGTATGAATAGCCAAAGACCCTTCCTTCCCCTCACACATCACTGGTAGACCATCCAGGTGTGGGACACATCGCATGGTACCCTATTTCCTACCCCATGAAACTGGGGGTTTTCCTCTCCTGGCCTTAACCCTCGGCACCAGGACAGTGGCCAGAGAGGCTGGTGCAGGGACATAGCTCAGTCCAGGTTATTTTCCCATGAGAAAACATTTTTAGGTGGCATTTTGCTTTCTGGCTCAAGTGGGATTTTCCCACGGGAAGCTGTGAAGCTTCATTTCGATATGAATTGGATGAGTGCTGCTGTCCACCTCTGCCCAGTGCGAGGTGTTGGGAGCAATACGGCTCTGCCCCAGCCCATGCTCAGCCCAAGAGGGAATTAAAGAGGGTTTATTACAGGTGCCATGGCTACACCACAGCATGTCTTCATGTCACCGCTGAAGCACTGGGTCCATGCCCAGGACCAGCCATTCCTTAGGAGCTGAGCAGTCACCAGCAGGAATGCTCAGATCCAGTGGATCTCCTGAGAGCAGCATTGGCATGCACCCGGCTCCCACCCTGGCAGCTTCTCCATCTCTGCAGAGCAGTTTTCCATGTTGCTTCCAGGATGCTGAGCAAGGGCTGGGACGAGTGGCTGGGAGCAGCCGGTACCCAACACAGTGCCATGGCCTCTGGAACCCGCACATGCCAGGGCTGTGGTGCAGTAACACTGGAGGTGGGCATAGCCTGGGGACATGTATTAAAGCCCGGCCTAAACTGCTCCTCCTGGGAGATTTAAGGTGATTATTCCAAAGGCAGGTTTCAAAGTTAATTGTAAGTAAGCTGGGGTGCTGGGTGGTTTTTCCCCTATGCAGTGTCCCAGTATGTCACCAATGGAGGTGCCTGGTGCTACTGGGGTGCAAAATGATCCCAGGCATCCTGCCTTGTTGCAGGAACACCCTTGCTGGCCATAGTACAGCATCCATGCTTCTCTTTGTACTATCTGGGCTTGGCTGGACCAGTCTGTGCCCCAGGCTGTGCTTTGAGCACACACTGCCTACCCTAGTGCCAGAGCAGTGCCAGGAGCAGTGGCATGTGGACCAGCTGGACTTCTCTGACAGGGTCTGTAGACTGGCAGTGACTTCCCTAAATGACACGCTTGGGTAACGTCACAACAGCCTGCCCAGGACACTGGCCAAGCCAGCTACCATGCTCTGCTTGGCATCACCATGCACCGCAGGGCAAGGCAGGAGGGACTCTGCGGCATCGTCCTCATCACCTCCAAGTGGCTGCGGAAGGAAGCCATCAGAAGCAGGCTGATGAGGTCAAGTGTAATTAAGCTCAGGCCTTGGTGATGTGATGCATGGACCCAGCTAGTCTTACTGCTGGGCTGCTGTTGCTGGCTGCAGGGTGCACAATGACTGCAGGACCGCAGCCTTTCCAGGACTGTTTAGGTCAGGGGGGACACAGGTTCCTCCTGCTCCAGTGGTGCCTGGGCAAAGGCTGTCCTCTCGCAGTAGTCACCAGCATCAACCTACAGCCCCAGCCAATCAATAATATAAAGCATCTGCTAAAACACTTTGCTGTCTAAAATTAATGGTACCGTGGGTGAGGTAATGCAGAGCCACGGCATGAAGGGACACATTTAACATACACAGACAACATCCTGGCTGTGTCTGTAAAAAACTCCATCAATTCTGCCAGGTTTTCTGATCAAGGCCCAGCTCCGCTGGCTATCACTGCTCCTGTGACCAGGGGCAAGGAGAGGCACAAGCACTCTCCCTGCCATACCTGAGCTTGCATCAGCCCATGAAGCAATGGCTGCTACCCATGTCCCCTCATGAGCCGTGTAGGGTGGCAGGGCTGGCTGCAAGACCCCTGGCGTGGGGGGTCTCCCCCCTCCAAGTGCCCGGCCTTGCATCTCCTCCATCTGCAGCTGGACCACAGGTACAGAGAGATGCTTGTGTCCAAGGCTGTGACTGCGGCAGAAGGATCTGCCTCTGGGCAGTCGGGGTAGCAAAAGCGAGAAGGGAAAGTCACAGCACGCCAAAAAACAGAATAAAAGCAGCAAACACGATGCTCCTCTGTGATCCAGGCTTCCCTGACAGTGGAAAGACGTGTATTTATCCCTGCCTTCCCTTTCTGTGCCACAATTTGGGCCCTGGCACTTCTAAAGAGGTGATGACTTCACCATCCCACATGGCTCTCCCATCACTGGCACAGGCTGTCCCTTGGTGCAGCTGCCCACCACTGGCAATGCTGCTGGTGCAGATGACCCATCCCTGGAAGACACCCGTGGTTCTGATACTGGACCCAGTGGGGCTTGGCTGGGAGCCCCCAGGTTCTTGCTCACATGAGTTGCCAGGAGATCCCGCTGGCTCCTTGCACTTTCGGTCAGCAGGAGGAAGGCCTCTACGCCTCTACAGCCATAACCTCTCCAGCTGCCAATGGCCTTCACCACCTCAGCAGCATCCTGAGTGCAGCCATTAGCAAAACATTCCTATTTTCCATGCTCCAACCAAAGCTGCTGCAGGTCCTCATTTAGCAAATTCATCTGAAAACAGACATGAAACCTTCCCTGTCCCCATGAGCACGCTCTTTTTGGCAGGCTAAACCTAACACGCTGCACCAGGTTATCATCACTTTCCTCTTCTTCTTGACAGCTCATTCACAATATTTATATTCAACCAAATCTGTGGCCACTACATGTGTTTATTTTCTTTCTCCCCAAGGGCTGTAGGTACCCAGCAAGCACTTTCCACCGAGAGCCAAGGCCACGTCTCAGTTCAGATGGGAAGAAAAGCTGAGGGCTGGTTTCAGGGTTTATCACTCCTTTCCATTCATCACCCCTGATAAATATTTATAGATGCATTAGGGCACTCAGCTCCTTCCACTAAAAATAACATTCCTAAGCACCAAAAAAAAAAAAAAGAAAAAAATCACCAGTGATTGGAACTGATCATGATGTTTTCTAAGCAGCTATGGAAGAAAAGCCCAGCGAGCATCAGAGAGCAGTGAGCTGCCAGCCTCAGACTCCACAACCTGGTTATTTCTCTTAATTTTAAACAAAACTGAACTGGACTCCTGGAAACAAATGTGGAGATGCTAATCTAAGCCTAGCAATGGCTGTCCCTGAATTCCCTGCCTGTAAAGGGAAATTTTTGTAACAGTCTGAAGAGCAGCAGAGCCAGGAACGCTGAGAGGCAGATGGTGCCTCCCTTCGCCCGTGGTGTGCCCTGCCATTTCCTCCCGGGATGACACGCGGCATCGCCCATGATGGCAATCAGACATCCACAGACAGTGTGATACTTTCAGAAGGTGGTTTTTGGAAGGCAGACACGCCTCCATGTCACACGCAAAGCACCCCACAAGGCTCTACACCCATCATTTCATGCACACCGAGGGGCAGAAGTCAAGGGGAAATAACTGTCGTGTGACGTGACAATGACACCATTTGGGAGGAAATCAAAGAAGTTCAGTACACTTAGGAGCAGGGAGTATTGGCTTTCCTTTTGCTTTGTTCTTTTTCTTTAAACCTCCCATAAATTGCTGAGTTTGATTATTGTTAGTAAACACACGGAGGAAAACAGTACATGCAATGACCTAAGAGGCAAGTGCCCACGGGGAAAGCCCTCTGGGTGGTTTGGAGAAAGCTGCTTTCTTCAGCAGGTGGTTGAGATCGGTCACAGTTGCACGATGGTAAATGTATCAGCTGAAACGTGCCACTTCCAAAGGATGGGGAGACGTCTCTCGACTGTAAGCGTGACCCTCCGTGCCTGCATCACCAGAAACACACAACATGTCATCAGCATCTGCAGAGCACAGCGCTCCAGCTTGGTTTGGAGATCAGCTCCTGAACCTTCTGTTTGGAGCTGCACATCTTTGGGGCTATCTTGGGCAAGCTTGGAGCAGACCAAATCACCAAAGCTTGGTGATCAGCAGGACACTGTGACCACCAAGTGTCTTGCTGACCCCAGGGCTCCTCACCTTGGGCCTAAGACAAGCTGGGAAAGAGAGGAACCATGAGCCTCTGAGTCAATGACACCAGGACCACAGTGCTGTGGCTGGTCCCAGGTCCTGCCAGCAAAGGCTCATTAGCCAACACAGCTGTCTTGCAAGCCAAGGTAAGGTTGGTGGTGAGCATTTTCCCCCAAGGAAGCCAAGATCTGCTAACAGAAAGCCCCTCAGGATGCTGCCCACCCCAACCCCCTCCATCATCAGTGGGCAGCCAGAGCTGAAGGGTGGCCAGAGCCACTGGTGTGGCTTGGCCGAACACTGCCACCACCACCAGGAAGGCTCAGGAGGACATGCTACAGTTCTGGGAACCAAGAATGGGAACGTGAGCAACGTGAAGAACCACCAAAGGTTAAAGGATTTTTTTTTGTGTTTCATGAAATTTGTAATTCTTTCTGGAGGATAAAGAAACCTGGAAGTAGCTTCACTCTCTTATTTGTTTGGTTGTCTTTAATTTAGCATTTATCAGCGCCAGTCTTAGTGGTGTTGGAAGCACTGCTGGGCTTCTCAGGGAACAGGGAGCTTCTATCTCCAGATCTGTGGCTAAGGGGTGAGCAGGGTCAAAGCCATCCTTTTCTCCAAAGCCATTAGAATTAAAGGGACATTATGAAAAAGCCACACATGGTACAAACAGCTCTCTGCTGCTGTCTTCCTCTCTAATGGTGTAATTTCACTCCTTCTTGAGTTACGAGATTGTTTCTCAGATGAGGCAGGACTTGAATTTCTAATGTAAAAACTATCAGAAAAACTCTCAAGTCACTTTCAGGTTATCTTTATCCACCACTGAAATGGCAGGGAGGCAGAAAGGGCAAATCCCCTTCTTCCTCCTTTGTAAATTACCTTTAGAGGATGACTGTGCTTGTTTTATCATGCAAAAGTGTGCTTTAGATCCATCCCAACTAATTCATCTGTCTACTATCACCATGGGCTGAGCCGGTAAGTTAAAGAGCAAAGACTGTTTTCCTGCATGGTTTCTACAACTGACAAACTTGCAGTGTGAAGGAAAAGGTACTAGAAGAAAGGTTACCTATGACACCAGACCCCATCCCTTTCCTGCTAATGATGTCTGTGTCCTCAGTAAGCTTATCTGCCATGAGAGCCCTCCTTCTTCCCGCTGGGAATGGTGAAAGATGGGTATTGTGGCTATGGCAAATACCCAGCGAGTGTGGAAACCTGATCGGGTGCCATCCTACAAGCTTTTCAGATGGGGAGGATAAGGATCTTATTCAGGTCCTTCAGAGGTATTGTCACTACAGGGCTCAGGCTTTCTCCTGTACTGCTATCTCGTGCTCTCCAAGCACCTGTTTGTCTATCCATCTGTTGTGCCTTATTATAACTTAAAGCACAGGCTCTTTAAGGGTAGAGATTGTATTTTTAGTACATCTGGATAGTGTCCATCACAATAGGGTCCTGTTTCCTCACTGTGGCCTCTCAGTATAGAAGCAATACTAATAAAACAGGAGATAATGCTGTTCTCACTGAAGTTAATGATTTTTTCCTACTGTCTGCAGAATTGGATCTTAACAAGAAAAAAACTCAACATCCTCTTGAATGGCTGTGGAATGACGGGCAGCCAGGGAACCTTCCTTTTGCAGAAATGAGAGATAAAGGACAAGGGTAGGAGATGACCAGGGACCTACACATTGGAATGATGTGTACAGAGCAGTTCTCCTGGAAATGGGAAGAAAAAATCCTTACCTGAATTACTGTACATTCTGTGGTCGTCCACCTAACCTGCAACACAGGGGAAAAGCATGCTCAGAAAGCAGGTAATCTTATTTCTTATAAGATGAAAAATCAACACTCCCCATCTGTTGCTGCTCACGCTTCTCAGGACTGCAAACAGCTTCACATGCATTGGGATAAATGGCAAGCCCTCTGAAATATGAGGCAGGTAAGAAAGGGCTCCTGCTCTCACTAAATCCCAGAAATCCCAGCCCCTCTGAGGTGAGCCGGAACCGCTGGGCATTGCCTGGTCCAACTTCTCCCAAAGCAGGGTCAGCCACTGCTGGCTGCTCAGGACCTTGTCCCACCAGATTTTGAGTATCTCCAAGGGTGAAGACCCTGCAGCCTATCTGGTCAACCTGTGCCGGAGTTCAACCAACCTCATGGTAAGGAAGTATTTTTTGTGTTAAAGATGAATTTCCTGTATTTGAATGTGTGCCCAATGCCTCCTGTCTTTTCACTGGGCACCGCTGAGAAGACCTGGCTGCATTTTCTTTACTCTTTCTCATCACTTATTTACACATACTGATTTCTTAGCCTCTCCTTGTGTGACAGATGCTTCAACGCCTTAATCACTGTCATAGTCCTTCCCTGGACTCTCTCCAGTCCATGTCCTGCTTCTACTGGGGAGTCCAGCACTGGACCCAGCACCACAGGGGTGGCCTCACCAGTGCTGAGCAGATGGGAAGGATCTCCTCCATCAACTGGCAATCCTTTGCCAGACAAGGAAACCATTTGCCTTTGTTACACAAGGGCATGTTGCTACCTCAGGGCCAACTTGGGAGTCCACCAGGACCCCAGGTTCTTCTCCACAAAGCTGTGTGCATTCATTTTCTTTAGCAGTGTGGCAGAACGGACCTTCAGGCTCTTTTCTAGCAGTTTGGGGGTTATAAAATCCAAAGAGCCAATACAGGAAAGGACCAGCTCATGGAGAGTCTCATTTTAGGTGATACCATCTTGGGTTCACCTACTGATCGCCAACAGGAGCAGGCTGTCTTGGAGACAGGCAGCAGGACCATGGCACACAGTGACTGTGGGACATCCAACCTAGAATAATGTCTGGCACATGTGCAATGAATGGATGCATAATACCTCCTTTCAAGAAGGAGTAACACGAATTGAGCACTGTGGCTGGCAGAACCGCTGTGGGGTGACATCTAATGTGACTGAATAGACAAGGCTTTGCCAGCTCCCAGCTGTGCTCTTCTGTGCCTGGAAACATTGTACACTTCTCTGGACATGCTGCTTAATTTGTAATCCTAACCACAAAAGACTCAGCCAACCTGGGAGTCTTCCTGAATGATTTCATCTTGCTAAAGCCAGACCACGCCACTGCTATATCAAGTGTATGAATGTAAGCCTCTCCAGCAGGGAAGAAAGTTCTGAGGTGGATTAATTTGGACACAGAGAAATATGAAATACTTTGTGAGGAAAGTTGTGAAGAAGCCCAGGGGCACTGCTGTCCCTAGGAAACACATGCCAGCAGAGTCTCTGTGAGGACCAGCACCTCACCCGTCTACACCAGTGCAGAACTGGTGGATTACCCAAGCTGCGATTCTTCCTGCTCATTCAGGATAGGAGGAAGTAACAGGCTGACACACCAGCTAGGGAAAGCTTTGCTGAGATGAGGATGCACATAAGAGTCGCTGCGCAAAGAATGAAGTTGGGGTGTGCAGAGGTTGCTGCTAATCAGCCCCATTCAACCCCACGTGCCTGGAGCATCCTGGCCATTAAGTCCCTGTAGGTATCATGGGGCAGAGAATGGGTGCTTTCAGCACGTCATCTCCAACATAGCCCGCACAATTCCCAGAGCCTGATGCCCCATTGCCATGCATGCTTCAGTGGCTGAAGGAGTTCCCACAGTGTGCACATTCTGCAGGGCAGCAGTTTATGTATCGATCATTCCTTGGTTCTTCTGCCAGACGTTTATCTCACTAACTCTGTGACATTAAGAAATCACTTACTTTCTGGCAGAGATAATATTTACATTCCATACAAAGGCTTTTGGACCAAGCTCTGCTTTTGGTTACTTGTCTCAGTAGTGTCCCCCTGCTGACTTCAGTGCTGCTGCAATGAGTAACAGAGCTGAATTTGTTTTACCAGGTCTCTGCTATTATACATCATATTTCAGCTCTTCAAAATCTCCCTTTCCCATGCAAGATAAAGTGTGCATTTGGAAAAAAGCTGAAGGCTCATCTGCTAAGCATCTAAAGTATTTAAGCAAAGAGGAATGTTCTAGGGCAAAAAGGGTCCTGTGATTTAGAGCCAATTCTCTAAAAAAAACCTGTTCTAGCTAAAATCCAACTTACTTACTGCACTTTTTCCTACAAACTTCTAATGTCTAATAGTGATGCACTTCAAACAAACTTATCATGTCTAATACCGATGGACAAACCATCAGCAAGCAGAGCATTTCCAAACACCTGACTGCTTTGCGGAACTTGCTGGACATAAAAACTCAGGAAAATGAGCTCTTCTGGCAAGAAATGTGAGCCCCTCCACTTCAACTTAGCCAGAAGGAAAATGTGCGTACAACAGAAAAAAGGATAAAGTTCCAGTTTGTTGATTCCGAAATTAGGTTTTGGCTCCAGTGAGACAAATGCTTGGGCTGATCCAAACCTGTCGGAGTCTGTTTCTTGTGCTTTGGTTTAAAACGTAAGAAAGCAAAAGATGAGACCCCTGAGCAAGATCTGCTCCTGAGGAAGGCCTGGAAAGTGCTTTGGTGTTGGCTTGTGGAGTGTGACACGAGGAACAGACCTCCTGCAGACCCCTTCAACTCAACCGTATGCTGCACGGTTGTTTGCAAGTCTCGCTCCACGCCTGTGATGATCACTTCCAGCCCCGAGAATAACTCTGCTAGCATGTGTCATGTGTTCATTTGCACCAAAGGAAGATGTGGTCTGGGAAGGATTAGTATCTAGACCTGCAATCCAGGGATAGAGATGAAAGAGACCTCCTGTGAAACGGCGCTCCTCTGACAGCACTGCCTACACAGGATTACCATCAGCAGAGTAATTCTGAACATTTGTCCAGCCAAGGTCACAAGGAGGCAGTGGCTCAGCAGATGATGGTTCCACTGCTCAGGACCTTCACTGGTCACCATCCCATGCTTTGTTTTTTTCTAATATGTTCATAAGAACCGGATTTCCCGCAGCACTCAGAGCAACTCCTCCTCTGACACATTTCTGTGCATGACCTTTGCTGAAAGAAAAACACTCTTGAAAGCTGAATACACATGCTGAAGGAAGCCTGGCCATGATGTCACCTCAACTCATGGCAGATGTTGGAGAGAGCAGCACAGTGATGACCAGACCAGGCAAATAGACCTGTGCTGTGTCTGAGGGTGGCGTAGCCACAACACAGGCTGCTTCCACCTGGAGCCACCCGCGGCAGAGCCCTCTCCTGAGACCCAAATGGAGATGGCAAACTGGGCTCCTGTAGAAGCGCAAGTCAGAAGATGCTTTACAGCTTAGAGGCTGTAGTGTGTCCCCTTACCTTGGTCCTTTCCATTCTGCATTTTTTCTCTTTCTTCTTCATCTTCTTCCTCTGCTTCAAAAAAAAGAAAATAAAAATAAAAGCAGACATGAGACAAGGAAGTGAGAGAATAAATGCTGGGGGGACTTCTCTGTGGCAAGGCAGAACTGGCTTTTCAGGGATAGGTGACATTAGAGGGGAAGGAGTGTCCAGGCTCCTAAGGAGAACCCATCATCATCCTTCCTGTGGCATGGTGTCTGCTCACTGCTGGTGGCAAAACAGTCCCCACACCATCCTGATCAGAGGATTGCAGAGTGCTGGCTAGAAGCAGCGCCTACATTGACCAGAAGAATGGACTACTAGTGGACTACTACTTTGCCCTGACAGTACTGGGATCAAAGTCCCTTGTGCACTATTACTTCAGCACCATAAAAAATGAAGAGCTGCACAATATACACAGAGGGAAGGAAGACACAACTTTCATGCTGAGGTCAAATCTAAGGTAGAAACAATGGTTTATGGTGCAGTGAAAAGCTTGGAGGGTCCCTCCTGGTGCTGCAGGATTTGCCTACGCAAGGTGCTCAGTGATGCCGATGCTGACATGGGAGCAAAGCCACAAAACTGGTGACAGGCTGTGCCTACAGAGACCAGCGCTTGTTCTGTGCCTGAGAGCTGGTGATTCATTATATTTAACTCTGATTAAGTTGAAGAGAGTTTATGGCCAGGCTTGTATTTATGGAGCAGAGAGTGGGAGCAGAAGGTCACATTCTTCTGCAGATGGTGGCTCATATCTCTCTGCACAACATTTCAATGAGACCTGTGTAAACAGGTAATAGTTATTATGAGCAGTGATATCACTTCTGCCTACTTCACATGCTGCTGAGAGCAATGAAAGGTACAGTTTGAAAACCTGAAGCATTCTGAATTGATCTGATCAAAGAGGATCTTATAGACATTTGCTCTCTTTGTTGCTTTAACAGCAGGACTGATGAGACATCCAGGAGTCACACTTTGCTCCTGCTAATTGATGGCTATGGATGAGTCCTTAGTGCCAGTGCAGAAGAGATCACTGATGAAACCAAAACATTTTTAATCACAAGAGTCATGACCTGGAGCAAAATAGCTGCTTTGGGTCCCGAACCTGCCTTGTGTTGGGCAGCTTGACAGGGGAGGGCTGAGCCATCCAGCAGCATCATGCCTGGTCCCTGGAGATCATCCCTGCGTGTCTTTTAAGCTCAGTTGGTGTAAAAGTGATGCCAGTGTTCCCTAGGTAGCACCAGGAGCATTAGGCTTTTGGTACACGAGGAGATGACTGGGAGCACAACCAGAGCGTCTATGGGAGCCCATCTAGGAAGGGGCAACCCCAAGCAGTGTTTCCCTTCCAAAAGAATCTGTTTTCCAAGCTTGTGCAAAGGCAGGGAGAAGCAAACAGAGGTGTGGGTGGTGCACACACCAGTGTCTCACAGAACCCTTGCAGCACAATGCCTGCAGCTATATCGGGTGAGCCTGGGGCTGGAGGAGGTGTCTATTCTCACAGCTTACCTCCGGAACAATATGTGTTAAATCCCACCGACTCTCATCAGCTGAGGATAACTCATGCTTTTCCTAATTTACACAAATTAAATGATTTCAGAGACTTTCAAGGGAGCCTTCTTCAGTATCTGCATATCCTCAAGTAGGAGACTGTAATTAATTCCATTTTCACTCCCTTGTGAACTGTAACTGCGTTGCACTATCCCTGACAAGCCTGAAAGAACTGTCCGTAGTGCAAACCCGGGCTGTTTGCCTTTGCCAAGCTGCCAGGGATGTCAGAGGAGGGCAGGAGAACCGTGGGTCCAGCCGACCTTTCACCAATGTCACCAGCCACTCAGGGCCAGAGCCTGAGCTCAGCCACACCACTGCAAATGTGCTCTTCTGTTAGAAGCAAAGAACGTATTACTGCAGACATCTGTTTTGAGCTGAGGGCTTGTGCACCGGGTTTCAGCCTAGAGGGAAGAGAGCTGTGTGCATCTTGAGCATGGTGATTTATTGAAGAAATACACAGCCCTTCACTGCAATGGCACCAGTGATACTGCTGTCATACATGAAAGACTTTATTAACTCACAGCTGCCTTTGCAGCCAAGACACGGGATTTAGACCGGGTGAATTTACGGCTTAGCAGTAAAATATCAACCCGATTTATAACTGTGAGTTCTTCATTAAGGGCAGTGGGAACAAAAAGCCTAACTGGTTTTAACATGGAGTTTGATAAGTTTATGAAGGGGATTATGTGATGCCACTACCGGATACAGCAATGGGCTGGGGGAAAACAGAAACTGCGAGGTTCAGACTAAATACAGAATGCTTTATTTCTCCTTTAAAAGAGAGGGCAGCCCACAGACAAGCTGCTGGAATAGCAGATGATCATACAACTCAGTGCCTGAGAACCACGGGATGCATCCTTGGGCTACAGCAAGAGCTGCTCCCATACCATCAAGGTGCTCACTGACACAGTAAAAGGGAACAAAGAAAATAATCATCTTTTTTTTTCACATTGCTGTTTAATGCTCATGTACCTTTTCTGTATTTTTGCAATTATGGCCTCTAATGGCCATTTGTTGCAGATGAGTTTCATCTGCTGCTCAGACATTGCCATCACTAAGTAATAGTTTAGGGAGACTCACTCAAAAAATCTGCCCTGGCTTCTGACTTGCTGGCTGGTGTTGTTAAGGAGCTCTGGCTTCCAGAAGTGGGACAGGGAAATGGCACTTCTCCTGCCTAGTGAGTGGTCTGGGACATGCCTGCAGGGTACACTGGAAAAGCTGCTCAGGGATGCTACACAGGCATGGATCAATACGCACAGCAGAATGGGAGCTAGATGCAAGTCTGCTTCATGAATCACCAGCCAGATTGACATCCAGAGTATTGTCTTAACTATCAGTGATAAAATCAGTGGACAGCTTGTTCAGGAAGTACTTGGCGTTCTCAATGACGTCATCTACAAAAGTGATGTTTCATTTTATCACTGAAGAAATGAACCCGTATCCTCCCATGATGCTTTAAATAGTTTTTGTAAAGAATAAATCTCAAGCCTGTGGCTTCAAGCTCTTGTTTTTCTGCTGTGAGCACGTGCTGCTAAATTGACACTTACCTGAATGAAGCTCCTTCACCAGAGATGACATGGTGTTGGTGATAGAATCGGCTGCTACCAGCAGGTCATTGCGGAGGTTCCTCCTCGTACCTGGAAGCAGACAAAGAGGGGGAATTACATGTGCCCCTCTGACACTGCCCAGCCTCCTCATGCCACAAGTGCTTGGCCATGCATACCTCAGGGTATACCTCTGCTTCTCACCAGGGTCTCCCCTGCAGGACAGAGCTTAGTGTGGGTGTATGGCAGTACCCTGTCAAAGTAGCTCCTCTTAGTGAAGGATGGGATCTGCTCTGGAACCAGTTCTGCTTGTCTGCCTGATCACTCCTTTGCTAATTAGCTATCACACCACTCTTCTCCTTGACAAGGACAGTGTTCGTATGACAGCTCAAGGGCAGATGCTTCTCTCCCCATGACAGGAGTTGCTGGGTGCTAGCTGTGACACATCTCATCCATGCTCTTCATTTGTGCAGTCGTTATCGCTGCTGGATTCTCTGTTGCAATCAATATCACTGAGGTTTGAGAAGAATAAAAGATAACTGAATTCTTGCTCTCCTCTTGCATTGCTGGAGGAAGCAATCTTCTTCCTCGGTGTGCCACACAGCCAGGGTATAGGCACTTAGCTGTCCCTCATGGTGACCCTGACCTGCCTGGTTCCTGTCTGAACACTTGTCTTGTGCAAGGCTCCGCTTGAGGGATCCCATTTGCACCCTGAACATCTGCCACAGCTCTGCTAGAACAACAGGGACCAGCAAGAGGCCACAATCTGCAAAGGAACCGTCACACCGACTGCTGCCTGTAAAAGAGATGAGAAAGCTGCCATGTGTTGGGGATGATGCTTATTGCCTCTTGCCTGATGCTGGGAAGATAATGATCTTTTCAGCCATCTATTCTGGTTCCGTGTGCTGGTCCCTCTGGCAAAAACATCCATATTCTTGCAGCAGAGCATCTTGCCAGTCGTGGCCCAATTTTGTAGAGCCCCAGTGCCCACAGCTGCTGCAGATGTGACTCCCCATCCTTGCTGAGCCTCCTTTCCTCCGGCACCTTTTTTGCGCTGTGCTGTTTCAGTTTTATTTGGAGGCTTTGATGGTGTGGGGTCATGTTTTCTGCCCCAGCAGGTGGTCTGTAGCCGCAGTTTCTCATGTTGCGGAGCTGATGGCCCCGAGCTGAGCCTTTGCCGGGAGCAGGTCCCTGTAACGGTGTGTTGGCCCCATCTCAGCCTTTCCCGTGCTTTTAACTGCTCACAGAAAATGGCTTCAAGCAGGTTGTTATGCCACCAGATGTCCGCCCTGCTGCAGCCTCCAGGAGCACCACTTTGATACTGAGTGCCTGACCACACTCTAACATCTCGGAGCTTGGGATCCCGTCCTGTCATTTGCTCCAGTGAGGGCATGAAGACAACACGTGTGGGATTGCCAGAGACATGTGATGTGACATTCTGCAGCTGTACTCAACTGCAATAACGACAACTGTACATTACACATTTACTTTTGTTTGAAGTTGGGCATTGCTCATTCCAGACGTGCTGCTTTAATCTTCCAAATGGGGCGCTGGCTTTTACTCCATCCTTGGCTGGGGGGTGTCAAAGTGCCTACTCCTACATTTTGCCTGTGGATTTTAGGGCTGTTTGAGCACTGCCAGAGCATGCTACTGAGATGACGTGCTTTTTATCAGCAGCTTTCCCTCCAGGTTAGGCTGCCAACTGACCGGCATTATGCCCAACCCAGCAGCAAGGCACTGTGTCTTCTTGTGCATGTGTAAACAGCATGCAGCTCCTGGGAAAAAATGCAGATTTTGGCCAACAAGTTTGTGACCTGTGATATAGAGGACTCCTCTGCATCTTTTATACAATGGAGGCCTCTTTATCCAGGTCTCCAGATGTTCCGAGTTCTGTCACTGTATGGGACAGGGAAGCAAGGCCACCATCCTACCCGATGTTACTTTTGGGACTGAAAGGCTGTAGAATACCAGCCTGTCTCCCCTGTGAAAGAGATGAATGCTAATGAGCTCGTTTGGACATCTATGTGCAGCAGCCACCCAAAGACCTCCTGGCTGGTGGCATTCAAATATTTATTACATACAAACACAGAAATTTTATCCTGTTTCCTGTGTTCTCCACTTGCCTTGAATTTGCCTGATTTTTCATGATTAATATGAAATAGCACTAATTGTACAGATTGCCTTTCCGGAAGGATCATTCCAGGAAACTTATTAAGGAGTCTGCTGACCATTTTTTTCTTGCAAGACTTGTTCTAGTAGTTGGATAAGCCACTACTGTGGTTATCACATGACGAACTTCCACCTTTCTGCTGGTGGCGATGGATCCTATTTGCCTCTGTGAAATCCTGAGGGATGTTTTCCTCTCTTTCAAGATGATAAACAGCAGCACTAGTTTTCTAATTAGATGATGGCCCCTGTATCAGTGTATTTCAACTGGAATGCCATCAAGGTATTCAATTCTGCTACTCTATTACTGCGTTCTTCCTCTGGCCAAGTGGAACATTGAGAGATCACCTATGGAGGAAGCTTATCTAATCTTAAGACTATATCATGAAATCATAGGATCACAGAATAGTTTGGATTGGAAGTGACCTTAAAGATTATCTAGTTCCAACCCCCTGCCGTGGGCAGGTAAACCTTCTACCAGGTTGCTCCAAGCCCCATTCAGCCTGGCACTGAACCCTTCCAGGGATGGAGCCTGATCAAGATCACTGGGATTCAATTCTTTAAAGGTTTTCTTCTCTAAACCTTCCTGCATTGATGGAAAAGCTCACAGAAGACTTGGCATCCCTGCCCATTCCTAGGTCACAGCAGCAAGAGGTGGAACAGCACTGGAATCTTCACTCCCTTTTCCTCCTCACTCCATAGTGACATTTTATAAGAATTTGGTGGATGTGCAAAAGCTAGCAAAAAGAATTTAAATGTTTTTGTTACACCTCCCCCCACCTCATTCCTCCCCCCAAAATACATATACTGCAGGCATTGCCTATAGGTGTTTTGCTTCTGGGGGGTCATCACCACCACGGGTATCAAGCTGTTGTGATGCAGCTGCTGCATAAGTCTTTAGCCCAGCCCAGAATAGTTTTTTACACCACCTGGTTCATTGCAACATATATTTGCAATGCTGTCAGGTGTTAAAAACCTAGAAAAAAACAAGTTTTCACTTTGGGCAATATTAACAGGTCCTGACAAAGACTACCCTGTTATGAACCAGTCATTCAGGTGAAAGGCATGAATGAGCCCTTGATTAATTACATCAGCTTCTACTGAAGCCAGGAGTTAGAGGAAGACAGCTCTGGTGATTGTAAACTGTGCAGAAGGAAGTTTGCTTTGTCATGGCTTTTGCCAGGTTCTCCAAAGAAAAAAACAGATGGATTGAGAGCAAATTTGGATGCCAAAGCAATACTGTAAAGTGAAAAATGATCAAGTAGGACAGTGACTGTACTACTATAATCATGTGTTCATTACTCCTAGCAGCAGAAAGAAGATCAATTCATCTCTTTGTGCTTTCCTAATTAAAAAAGAAAAGGGGAAAATGATGAGACAGATAGACCAGATTTTCCCAGTAACTGGTAGGACTCATTGCGCTGCTGTTCCACTTCACTCAGCCTGGAAAAAGAAAGCCAATCTGCAAAGGGGGGAAGGAGAGGCAGCTGCCAAAGAAATCAGTTGAGAGCTCTCGGCTGTAACCATCAAACTTGTTGTAGAGATGAAGAGGAGGCGACTGGACCACCCACAGCAACAGATGGAGAGTTGTGCCTCTGGTATTTGGCATCTTGCCTTCCTGGAAATGCCTGCTTCTGCTGTTGGTTCTGGAAGTGTTTAGAGAGATGAGGAGCTTGTTCCTACCAATGGGATCAGAAAAGACGTATCTTCTCACAGTTGAGTTGTAGATGCTCAGTGTTTTCTGACTGGATGTTCTCCATCACCTGGCTCCGGAGAACAAGTATCAGCCTTTCCCCATACGGAGTATGCTTGCAGTCCTCACTGGCATCACATGCCAATTATAAGTATTCACTGATACTTCCTGCTCCTCTGCTATCATTTTGTAGTCTCTTTCCTCAACTTCTTCTGGCAGCAGCTCACTTAGGCAAGGAAGAAGATTGTTCTAGAAGGATATGTCTAATGTCATTGATAAATGAAAATTTAAAATATGCTTGGTTTTGAAATATATCATCAGTTCTGGTAAGTTTATTTTCGTGCCTGCTTGTTTTGAAAGGAGACTGTCCATCCGACAAAGGTATTTGACACTAATATTCATGATCTTCCCTACCCAGAATGAGAAAACACCACCTCCAGTTTTGAGGCTCCATATGATAAAACTTGTCATCTTTTAAAGAGCTAAACAACCTGACCTCTGCAACAAGGCAAGGACTCACGCTGACTGCAAAGGAGCGACACAGAAGAGAGGCTGCAGTGCTCTAAGATGTCCAATATCCAGTGGCATTTCCCATGGAATACCAAGAGGTCCCTTCAGGGCTGCTGCTTGCCGGTTGTCTCTGCCCACAAGCAGCTGAAGTCCTAGCCAGAGCATTAGTGAAAGGTGTATTTTCTGTCCTTCTTTCTTTTATTGTCAATCAGAAGAATATAATACATGAGTGGATGTCCATCTCCAGAAACGTGGATCATGTTCAGAAACAACCTCTGCATCTGTCAGAGGAGAGACCAGGTCCTGCTGCTGTTCCTCTCACAGCTGTACATCCTGGAATGCTTCTGGAATAGTAAAGATGAAGAACTCTGGACCAATATGGGTAAAAGGAAAAAAAGAGCACAGAAAACCCATGAAACACCACTCCTGAGAAATACTGAGAACCGGCATCTGTTCCTACTGGGAATCGTTTCCTTCACCATGAGCAGAGTTGAAGTAGCTAGGACTGAGGAATCACTGATTTCCCCCTCTGCAGTGAGGAGGTCCCTGGAGATAAAAAAATATTTGCCAAGTTTCTTGACACCAGACTGACAGTTGTGTCTTTGCTTGCTGCCTTCCCACGTCACCAGACAGCCAAGTCTCTCCAGTATTTGAGGAAGAGGCAGTGGTCTGCATTGAGCTGAACAAGTTTCCATTTCATCTGCTGGTCTTCAAATCTTGGAGCCCTTCTTGAGCTCACAATGGCTTTGACATGGAAAAGTTGGACTTTTTTGAAACGTAAACGCGTGACTGTAAAACTTTTCTTTTTTAAAAGCAACAGCAGCTAAGTATAAACTCACACTACCTACAGAAGTTGGGAGATAAAAATACGTATGTCAACTGCTGCCCTGCTTTTCTTCAAAGCACAATAAGCTGTATTATTCACAAATGGACAGCTTACCCATTTGATCCAACCATACTGACTTCTCTGGAGAAACGAAGGACAAGGTAGACAGAGAGGAATGCAGCTGTAGCTACGTGGTAATAAGTAGTAGACTTTTTTGTCTACTTTTGGGGCAGTTGGCAGCAGTGAGTTCAGGCAAGAAAGTGATTTTTTTTTCCAATGCAGAGGGGAGTAACATGTAGAAAAGTGCAAAGAAGGAACTCCAATGGTTGGAGCAAGAAAAATGTTGCTGTCCTGTGTGTCCTTCTGTTTCTCCATCATGGTCTTCCCATCTTCTTCTCCTCTTCTCCTTTTGTTCTTTCCCTTGCCTTGCCTTGTTTTCCCTTCCCCGTTTCCCTCCCCTCCCCTCCTCTCCTCTCTTCTCCATTTCTCAGGTTTAGCACCTCACTTTTTTTTCCTTCTCCCCACAGGGCTGCTGCATGTCTCGTGTCCACACGAGCCATTCTGCAGATGTGCACGCCAGCCAAGTGCTCCATTAGGAACAGCCTTCACCAAGTTGTGCTGCAAAATTTCATCTCCTTTTCTGCCCCATAACCAGCAGAGAGGTGGGCAGCTGTTAACTAAATACTCTGAATAAGATTGCTGCTTGTTTTCCTACTTTCAGTCATTAAACTGCTTTTTCCGTCTTGCAAATCATAGCACAGTTCAACCACCACATTTGAAAATATGACCAGTTTTTAATGTCTAACTGTTAAATTACTTGTGGGAGTAACTTTCTGGGGTGGAAGATGCCTTCCCCTGAGGGAAGATCATCATCACAGAAATAATTTCATTAAGTTGTAAAGATTAAAAATGTGCCCCCAATCTCTTTGGTCTAGAGTGCAGGAAAGGGGTTCATAATTATTGTCTCAGAATCAGTGAGTTTTGCTTCTGTTACACATAGAATCATCAGAGAATACTTTGGTTTGGAAGGGGCCTTAAAGCTCATCCAGTTCCAACCCCCTGTCATGGGCAGGGACACCTTCCACTACACCAGGTATCTCCAAGCCCCATCCAACCTGGCCTTGAACATTGCCAGGGATGGGGCAGTCACAGCTTTTCTGGGCACCCTGTGCCAGGGCCTCACCGCCCTCACAGGGAAGAACTTCCTTGTATCAGTCTGAATGTCCCCTCTTTTACATGATGATGCAGTATTAACCCAAGATGTGGTTCCATTCTGTGCAATATTCACCTTGTGTGAAAGCTTCCTGCACATCTCCCCCGACTCCAGTGAGTGACTCCTGTGGGACGTGAGTTGGGGTAGAGCCGGCGGAGGTGGATCTGACGGGCATGGGCATGGGGCGGCTAGCTCCATGGGTGGGTGAGGACTGTGCCGAGCCTGCTGCTTGCGCCTGCACAGGAGACACGAGACACAGTTTCCAAATTTTAATTTTTTTTTTTTTTTTGGTGAGTATCTAAAAATAATTCTGAAAAAAAAAAAGAAAAGAAATGCATAAGGAAAGACACTTCACCAAAACATGCTCAGCTTGAGCAACGTGATGCATGAACAGTAGCTGTTGTGGGAGGACCCCATGACGGTGGCATGCTGGGCACAGTGCATCACGCATTGGGATGCACATGGCACTCACAGCTATGCTGTTCTGGGACAGGACCTCACCTAGTCTTCCTTGACGTATGATTACTGTGTCACTGGTCAACCATCAAGTTGGAAAAAACCCTGGGATGGCACTGGGTGACCTTCCCATCCATGTGCTCCAGAGGGACCCATCGCCACTTGGCATCTCTTCATCCTTCCCACAGGCAGCAGCGAGGAAACCCCCAGAGCTCCACAGTGCCACCGAGACTCTGCAGAAGGTCCATTCCCTTTCTTACTTTATTTTTTATATATTTTATAGAGTCTTATTTATTACCAAAATCGTGATTTTCAAATTTTTGATTCTACATTTTCTTCCAACCAAACTACCCATCTCCACAGTGCCTCTCCAAGAGCCTTGTGAGCAGCTTGTGAAGTTGCCTTCCTTCATAAGGCTTCTGGTGTTCCCCTACAGTTCTCCATGGATGGGAAGTGACAGCCCCAAAGGTCTCTCAGGTACTGCCTACTTATCCAAAGTCTGGTGCACTTCGTAGCAAATCGCAACTAAGTTAAGAATATTTTTTTCCTGCAGTTTGGATGCTCAGAGAAAAGTGGTGGAATCATTCAGGCACAACTCCCACTGGCTTCAAAGAGGATGATGTCCCAGGGAAGCCTCCAGAGCGCCTGAGGTTTGGCATTGGAAGGATGAGCAGGGAAAGGAGAGGGACTGACGGATGTATGAGGAGGAGATAAATATAGGAGCCTACTGACATGCACTTACTGCCTCCGTGTTTTCAAAGAAACAATTTCAGTTAAGTACTTGGCATGTGGTGTCAGCAGGAGAGCAAGGAGGCGCTCACCACGGCGGCACCTCACTGGGTGTATAAGGACCTCTCCAGAGAGCTCGGTTCCTCATCTGCCTCCTCTGGCTGTTCATGCACAGCCCGGGTGGACCTCTTGCGCTGGGAACCTCCCCAGCACTCACCTCACTGCCCAGGAGCAAAGCATCACCCTTCCCCAAGCATTGGCCATTATTTACAAGTGCTTTGAATGCACACAGTACTACTTTATTGTTGATAATCTGGTTGTTCTCTGCAGCCACTCATGTCTGTCAACAATCTCTGAGCCCTCTTGCTCAACTGCAAAGCTATTAGTGATCAGTTTTGTCTGGCTTTGCCAGCAAGGGTTTACGATCTGTGACTGTGTTTATGTTTAAGCACGGTCCCTATGCTGCCGTTGATTAAAGGCGAGCTACTCATAAATAATTACACGCTAAGGGCATTAAAACCGTACAACCCCTCTGAGCAAATACCTGGTTTGTTTGTGCCGTGTGGTTTTCGTCTTTTTTTTAAGCCTGTTCATCCTTTGTCCCTTTGACGTGCATCAGTTACCAGGGCAACCCAGCTGGCACAGCGGTGATGCACAGCGGTGACACTGACAGCACCCTGTGTGACGGTGACTAGGCCAGCAAACTGCAACGATGACACTGCCAGCACCCATGCAATGGTGACACCTCCAGCACCCTGTGCAACTGTGAGGGGGCCAGCACTCAGTGCAATGGTGACACAGCCACCACCCTGTGTAATGGTGACACTGACAACACTCAGTGGAATGGTGGCACTGCCAGTACCCTGTGCAATGCTTACACTGCCAACATCCTGCGCAGTGATGACAAGACCAGCACCCTGTGCAATGCTGACACTGCCAGCACCCAATGCACGGTGACATTGCCAGCACCCAATGCACGGTGACATCACCAGCACCCTGTGCAATGCTGACGCTGCCAGCACCTGATGCAATGGTGACATCACCAGCACCCTGTGTAATGGTGACACTGCCAGCACCCAATGCACGGTGACATCACCAGCACCCTGTGCAATGGTGACACTGCCAGAACCCTGCACAGTTGATCCTTGTGCTGCTGCCACAAGGCACAGAATCCATCACCAGCACTTTCTTCCCGTCCTCACATTGAGTGCTGCCCTGCTGCAAGGCCCTGCTTCCCATGGGAGCACTCAGGAATGGGATGCTGTTTGGGACCACGTGGGGATGGCTGCAGCTTTTCTAATCCCTGCCAGCCCAGAGTTATATTCTTATTAACAAGAAAACCTAGTCATGTGCAAAATTGTAATTTTGAAACTGTATTAATAATAGGGGGATTAAAAGAAGTGAGTAAAATGTGACAGGGGTGTCTGTAGGGGGAAGGGCTGCAGGAGAGAAATGGCATATTTTGAAGGTAATCATTAGAAAATGCACATGCCACACCAGCAACTTCACTTCCCTGCACTGAAACCTCAAATAAAACCTTAAGAAGCCACTTGAAAGTGCACAGAAATAGGCAGGAGTGTCTAAATTCACATCCATTTGTAGCAAAAGCTAAACCACTGCTTTGTGCTCCCCATCCAGCACGTGAGACACAGCATGGCAAAAGTGTTCACCCATCCCATGGCTTTGGCTTGGAGGAAGTGGCTCATTCCCTCTCCTCCTCCCAGACTGAGCCTCAGACTTGGCAGCTGTTCAGACAAGGAAAACCAGCCCATGCGCACCTTAAAACTGAAAACTAGGAGGAAACCCACTGCTAACAAACACCCACATTGGAGGCAGAGGACGGTGAGCGAGAGCTTCCCTTTCCCCAGGAGGCAGCCAGAGGAGGATGTGGGAATATTTTATGTTTTGAAGCTTGTTCCCCAGGTTGCACCTCGCATTGTGGGACATCGGCACATGTTCCTGTTAATCATCAGAGACCTTCTGATGGTGGCAGGTGTGAGAGGGATGACAAACAATAAACCATCTAGAGATTTTGTTATTTGTTAAAGCAAGCATTCAGTTAATTGAGTAAGACCTCACTGCTCACTTCTCTCCCAAAACACCTGAACTTTGAGGGGACACATTTCACCCTGTATGACAAACCCGGTCCATCCCACCCACCTCCACATCTGGCCCATGGTGTTTTTTGCAGATGTGCTCTCTCCTTGGCCCCAGGGAAGACCTTGCACCCCACAACTGCCAATATGGATGGGCTGGTGGGAAAAACCAGGAGAGCAGCACCTAAACACCTTCCATGTACATGGAGGCTTCAGCCCTTAGGGAGGAAATCTTTTTCACCATCATTCACCACTGAGACATGCTGACTACATTTACATTCTTAGAGTAAGTGCTCAAGCACCTGAAATGGATTTATTCTTACTTTTTTTTAAGCATGGGACACACAGATGGGCCTTGCTGATTTGCATGCTGCAGCCACTGAAGCAGAAGGGCTAGGAACATCCCTCACTCGCCCAGTGATGTAGTTCCTGGAAGCTGAGGTGATATTGAGAGCAGCTCATGAAGTTACACACAGACAACCCACCTCGATGGGGAGCAGTGCTGAGATGGATGGAGATGGATGGAGAGCTATGTCTCCCTGCTGCCCCGCCCTCATGTACGCTCACACCACTCAACACGCACCACAGCCCTTAGCAGCTGAAGGAGGATCTGAAAGTTTTTGGTTCAGTGAAGACTTGAAAATCATCTTCACAAGAAACATGCTTTGTCCCGGACTGCTGGTTGATAACGTGGCTGCAGCTCAGGGCCGCAGGGCTGCAGGTTCCAGGCTGCGGGGGCTGCACTGGGACTCTGCTGCCCCCGGAGCATCACTCCTGACCTAGGAGAGGAGTGAGAAAGCATCTGGCCAACAAAGACGCTCATCAAGGTGCAAGAAGAACTAAGACTTCTGCCTTAGTGCAGCATCTTCTAAGGGACAGGCAGAAATGCTGTGGTCTGAGCTGCACCTGCATGTGTACCATGTGTGTCAGCTTGCAGGGCCTGTGACAAAGCCCTCTAAGTTTGTATCTCAAGGAAGAAAGAAACAATCCAACCTCTGGGCAATTCTTCCCTGTGAGGGTGCTGAGGCCCTGGCACAGGTTGCCCAGAGAAGCTGTGGCTGCCCCATCCCTGGCAGAGTTCAAGTCCAGGGCGGACAGGGTTTGAAGCAACGTGGTCTAGTGGAAGGTGCTCCTGCCCATGGCAGGAGGTTGAAACTGGATGAACTTTAAGGTCCCTTGCAACCCAAACCACTCCGTAATTCTATGATTCTATGTTTTCTTGGGCTATCTCTCTGAGTCCACAGTCCCCATCAGATGGCCATATTTTTCATGAGCGGAAATGACACCCGGACAGGTGTAGGATGGTCTAAGTTGGGGTAGGAGACCTGCATGAGTCTCTCTGGGCTGAATGAGGAACTGAGCATCTCAGGATGATGACTCCTTTCTGCTCATGGCAGAACCTGATCCAGGCTGAGCATCAACGGGGCTTTCCCAGGCCCATGCAGAAAACAGGCATCAAAAGCATGAACAAATACAGAGACCATCACTGCACAACTTAAATCAGAGATGCACCAGGGATGGAATGGCAGAAACTTGGTGAAGAAAACGAAGAAATATTGAGTCCAAAGCAAATACATAACAAAGCATTTACCAAATTACAAGTCAATAAATATCAGTTCAACCTCAGCAGCATCCTCAGGGTGTGTATAGGGGGTGTTCACTACTGGCAAATTTTGGGTAACACTTCCGGAACACACTCTGCAGGTAATGCTGAAGCAAAAAATATTACTGTATCCAGTGGCTGGATATGCTCCCAGTGCGAGCATACACATACACAACTACCTGGAGGAGAGGGAATAGGTGCTTTTCATCATCTGGGTTGGGTGCAGTTCTCTAGCACCTGGAGGTATCTGTTTTTCTCTAATTCCAGATGAACAAAAAAAAAGGAAAAAAGGCAAAACAACTCCCCCCCTAAATCCAATCAAATAATATCAATCTATTTTACATATTGATCTCTCTTCTTGTACTTCACATTGCACATGAAGCCTTAACATGCTTGCATGTTTTCCCTCTGCACCAAATGATGAGTCTTGTGGAAAAATGATGCATGTGGAAAAATGAGGGGGTATGCTTTCTAGCAGTGATGCAGATACATACAGAAAGCTGAAATAAGAAGGTATGAGCTGGCATTTCCTAACCGTTAGCACCACTGTGCCACCCCCCATGGCTCTCAGGCAGTGTGGTGCCTGTTGGACCCCAAATGCTTCTGCAGCCACTGGGAACTCAGAGGCTGACCCCCTGGAAGATGCTTGAGGGCAGCAGTAGATACCAAGGACACTGACAATGAACTTCACCAACAGCTGGGCTCACCCTGCAGAACATGAAACCAGTCCTAGAAAGCACTTTGTCTACTGAGAGCAAGACAGACACCTGGGGCAGACTGAGAGGGAACAGCACAGAGGCCATGCATCTACAGCAGCCACCACGCCACCCAGGGGTGCAATGGCAAGGTGTTGGGCTGGGTGCAGGGCAGAGGAAGCTGTGGGAGGACACTCGGGTGTATCCGTGCCTGTGCAGACGTGGGAAGTGAACCGGGACAGCCCGGAGGCAGCACGCAGTGATTAACGGGTATGATTAGGGATGGCTCCCAGGGCTGAACTAGGAGCACTGCTGCGGGGCATCAATGAATCACTCTCCCAACTTCCTTCTCACAAAGCTGAAGGCAAAGGGAGTGTCAGAAGAAATGTCACAAGATCCAATAACTATCGGAGCTGAGGCTATATCCCTGTAGTTTTTGAGGATGCTGAAGTGAGCCTGTGCTGCGGCTGTTTCAGCGTCTCCATTCCCAGCATAAGCAAGTGCTTCGACAGCTTTTGTTTTTCTTCCCTATGAGGGTGCTGAGGCCCTGGCACAGATTGTTTGGAGAACCTGTGGCTGCCCCATCCCTGGCAGTGTTCAAGGCCAGGGTGGATGGGGCTTGGAGCAACCTGGTCAAGTGGAAGGTGTCCCTGCTTGTGGCAGAGGGTTGGAACTGGAGGAGCTTTAAGGTTCCTTCCAACTCAAACCATTCTGTGGCTCATTCTATGATAAGTAGATGGTTCTACCAAGGAGCTGTGCATGGCTCTGCTCCTCCATGGCCACCACTGCAGAGCTCACAGGACAGGAAACTCCAGGCTATATTTTGTAAACAGAGCAGAGGCCAATTTGAAAAGGTTTGTAAACTCCTCTCTCTACTGTTGGGGCTGCATCCTTAGAAAATCCTGGGAATTACTGGCTCATTGCATGTTCTTCCTGGAAACTGCACCAAGAAGGACACAGAAGATGGATTTCAATTTAGAAAAACAATGAAGGAAACCTCTGACCCAGCTCCTGAAATGTTTTAGCAGCTGACTTTGATTTATTTGCCCTAGCTTATCAAGTCTTATACACAAGAGTTCTGAGGTTTAACCTAAAAAACCCTCTTAATATTTCCTCAAGAAAAGAGGCAGAGCTCAGGCCTGTGCATTGAAACCACTTCAACAGAGATACAAGAAGCAGTGACATTGATAGCTTTTAGCTAATATACAAAATGCTGTTGCACCACCTCCTCCCTCACCCAGCAGTTTAACTAGGGGTCCCCCACCTCTCTGGTGACCTGCTCTCAAATTTTCTACAACCACCCTGATAGAGGAGAGTTTTAAAGGAGAACGGGATGAAAAAAGCACTGGAAAATTCAGGTCAGAAGGAACTTCAGAGGGTGTCCAGACCAACTTCCTCTTCTGAGCAAGGTCAACTTCAAAGTGTTGCTTTGGGTCTTCTTCAGCTGATCTTTGAATATTCCCCCAAAAGGGAGGTCCCACCACCACTCTGAGCTGCTCCTCAAGTGTTTAACCACTCTCATTTCCAAATCCAGCCAGTACCCCCAGCTAATGTGTAACCATCACCTCTTGCTTTCTCTGTGCAGCTCTGAGATGACTCTGGTTCTTCTTTCTCCTTGGTCAC
This sequence comes from Psilopsiagon aymara, assembly GCA_024733675.1. Taxonomy (NCBI): domain Eukaryota; kingdom Metazoa; phylum Chordata; class Aves; order Psittaciformes; family Psittacidae; genus Psilopsiagon; species Psilopsiagon aymara. The sequence continues at coordinate 32,272 of JANRGW010040644.1, forward strand.
CCATTAGGAAACAGAAAATCACAGCTGAATTTCCCTTTTGCCTCCTCTTCTCCAGGCTGAACACAACCAGCACATATGCCACCCTGTCCAGAGGGTTTCATAGGACACCAACATGAGGAAAAGCTTCTTCATGGGGAGGTCACCAGAGAGATAAGGGATCTCCATCCTTTGAAGTTTTCAAGCTTGCCTTCATGAAGCCAGAACTAGTTTGATCCAGTGGCAGCAGCAGTCCAGCTTAAGCGGAAAGTTGAGCTAAGACCCCCAGAAGGCCCTATATCTCTATGATCTACAGATGTTCATTGAGAAACTAGGAAATCTTGCTTTGCAAGAAATGTATGTTGATTTGAATGCATTTAATTATCCAGCATATTCCTATGAATAGATTAAAATAAAAGGAATCTTGTATACATAAAAAAAAGAGGTAACAGTTTTTAGGTAAGTGATTTAGACATGTGAACATCTCATCATGCCCCAAATAACTAACTCAGTAAATACAGCAGAAACGGAACAAAAATGAGAATACAAACACATGGTCTACAACTCTCATTTTTCATTCTGCATCCTTGCTGTAGGAGACAAAGCAAGCCAGTGGATGTCAAACAACATCCAAGAAAAAGCAGGGGTCTTCATTAGAAAGTGAAATGGCAATAGGTTTTTCATCTGCATATCATGCACATTCAATGTTTAATTCACATTTAACGTGCTTTCCTTTGCCTTTACTTAAAAATGACAGAATGGCTCTTGAGCCCGGCTTCCTCACATCAAGTATCATGGGGCTTAAACTGAAGAGCTTTTATAATATTCACTTTAAATGAATATTCACTGGAAGCTCTTCTCCATGCTGCCAGGGCTTTTTTGGAAACAAAAGCCCCTCTCTTCTCATCCAGGTGTTCTCCCCATGTTGAGGGTTGGCAGTGGCATACTGGGCTGGGCCCCCCAACCTCACGCTGCCCTTGGTTTTCTCAATGACTTGATTTTTGTTCAGCCCCTCGGGCCCTCTATATTTCCCATGTTTTTGAATAACATTGACACCACCCTCCTCAAATGGGCAGAGTAATCTCTGCTGACGTTATTGCATATACTGTGACCACAGAATAGTATGTAGAAAGGAAGAAAAAATATGCCTTTTGCATATTTCACCAAAAAATCTGTCAAGTAGGAAATCAAGTTATTCTTCTCATGGATGTATAGGTCATCTGTCTAGCCTACATCATTCTGTGTTTAAAATTTCATGCATATACACAACCTGAAAGCCGCAGCGCCCTTGCATTCCTCTGCTCATTTTGGGGCTGAGCCAACACGCAGCTAATAAATAGCATCGAGGAGCCTGCAAATGAGCTTAGATGCTCATTGCACTGAGGTTAATTTTGTTTAGAAATGTCTTGAAATATTGGGGAAATTTATGAGTCCTGAGGAGTGCAAGTATTTTACTACACAGAATATGATGGAGTACCACAGGCAGGTTGGGAAGACAGCAACCCTCAGCCAACAGCCACTCCAATAAACCAACAAACCCAGAAGTTTTTAATGATGAGAAATAAATGACAGAAACATAGCGGATGTTGGACAAGTTGGTTTTGCTGAAACAGGCCTTGCCAAATAACACTTGATTTCCTTCCTTGAGAAGATTATGAGTGTTATTGACGAGTATAATTATGGAGAAATAATACCCTTCATAAGGCATTTGATTTAGTTATGTGTGACTTTCTGATGAAGAAAGTGAGCAGTAGGCAGCAGCAGCAAAGCACGCTCTGCATGGATTAAGAAAAAGATGACTGTAAATAAACATGCCATCGAAGGGTAGGTCCCATTGAGGGTGATTTGGGTTTGTTCATCAGCGCAATGCATTGCCCAAGCCCTGACTTCTCTGCCACAGCCACGTCCTTTGCACATCCTCCTCCACCTTGACCCCTTCTGACATTGCCCTCCCCATTTCTTTGCAGTTTTCACGCACAATGCAGTGCCCTGCCTGTTCCCACAGCTGGAGCAAAAGCAAACCCTTTGTGTGCCTGGACATACGTAGTACAGATGTGAAGCACCTCTTCCATTAGAGTCTACTGTAGAACTAACGTGTTAGAAAGCTACAAAAAGCTTCACTATTGCCAATGAGGCAACAAAACCTCGTGTTTACTGTAATTTCAGCAAACAAGAGTTACGGAAGCTCCTGTATACAAAGGTGAGGTGCAGGGAAAAGACATTTGCTGACACAGAAATGAATGGAGTCGTAGGAAACTGAAGTCATAACACCTCGTCCACCCCTCTGTATTACAGCTGGATCATAATCCTTTCTTGACAAATGTTTATCTGACATGCTCTTACATACCTCTTTTTTCAGAATTTCCTAAAGTCTAAATGAAACTCCTAAAGGGAATTTTCAGCAAGTGGAGCCCATGGCATGGCGTAGCCCTGCAGGATGAGGACAGCAGCAGTTCCCTCCGCTATGCAGTGATTTTCCCTGTGTCTGAAGCCGTCTAAATCTGCTCTCAGTCCTCTCTTCTCCAGGTAAACAATGCCAGGCCTTCAGCCCTGTTGTGAGCCAGCAGTTCAGTCCAGCTGAGCTTCCTCACTGAGCTGCTGCATCTTTTTGGAGAGGTGGAGCAAAGAAGTGGACCTCCTGTTTCAGTTGGGACCACAGCGAGGGCTGGTGGAGTATGAGGCTGGTTTGTGGGTCTGGTGAATCTCAAAGTAATCTAATAACATGAGAGTACTGACTGATACATGCTTTGACCCAGGTGCTTCTATGCACAATGGCTGCTCTTCCAGCTGCTTTGTATTTCATATTTGCTTAGCTGATTTTCCCATATGTGTTCTGCATACATTCCTTTGTACACACTGAAATCCAATTTTTATTTTCTTCCAACTACTTCTGCAATTTTTTAGGATAATTTTGAATTCTCGTCCCTATCTCTAAAGCCTCAGCAACCTCCTCCTGCTTGATGACAAAAGCAAAGCCAAGTCCATTGCAGGAAGGCTGAATAGCAATTAATTCAGGGCAGAAATAATGAACTATAAAGGAATTTCAATTTACACATCTTTCTATTTTAACAAAAAAAACCCCTGACAACTGATCTTGGAGAAAACTTCTCCCATCAAATTTAGAACTGCTTTGCATGAGGCTAATTGAGCCTACGCTGCTCTGGCTCTATCGGAGGAAAACTGGAGTTCGCTCTGGAGTAGGTCTGCAAAGAACTATGAAGGAGATGCTCACTGTTTGCAGCTTTTTCCTAATACACATTTACTTGAATTGCTTTACCCTGTGATAAAAATTGGAATGCTGTTAAGCCGGTTTGGTATAAGAAAGACCGTTGGGTCTTGTCCTTGTAGCTTTCGCAGATGGGGCTGTGTAGGTGCTGGAAGCACAACCATGCAACTGCACAACAACAACGCAGCTTGCAGGAGCCAAATCTTATTTTCCTGAGACACCACTGGAGCCGTTCTTCCCATTCCTGCTCCACAGCCCTTCATACATCTGAATATCACGACTGCAGTCATTGAGAGCTGTAATTTCCCTACAAGCTATTTCTCCAGAATGTGGGTCTGTATTGCCATTTGCAGTTTTCCTTTTTACTAGTAATTTAAAAATTGTTTATGTTAACCAGGAACAGAGAAGAAAAATCCTTCCAGTGCTGCAAATGGAACTATTGCTGTTGCTGCCTGAATAATTCCAGCTCGATCGAAGTGTGTGCTAAAAATAATTCAGCCCCCTCTCTGTAAAAGCTCTTTGAGGGAAATATTTAAAACAGAAAATAAGGTCACTAAATCAGAGCCCCCACGAATTGGTCCTGTTTCTTATTCTTGTAGGAAAATTGAATTTTACTCTCCTCTGTGGCACATCAGCCAGGGCTATTGGCTCCAACAGGCCTCATGCTGCCTGCCGCCCTTCTCCAAGAACAATCATATCAAGGAATACATGAAAGGCTTATTAGTCGGGTAGGCTAATGACCTTTCTGAAGCGTTAATAAAATCCCCCGACTAAAACCTAAAGCAGGGCTGTTTTCATGGAAACAGAGGAAAGAGAGAAGCGATGCTCACTCCCCCAGACCTCGGTCCCCCCATGTGGGGCAGCAACTGTGGGGACCCCCATCCCACTGCAGCCTGTTGGATCACATCATGCTCCCGATTTGCAGATGCACACGTTGCTCCCAAAGAGTGCGAGAAAAGTGCCCTGCAGAGACTGTGGATGTTGTTGCACCTCAACATCTACCTATGGATGTATGCACCTACCTATATAAAATAAACATATATTTAATATAGAGAGAGCTGGTGTGGGTATGCATGAGGAATGTATTACAAATATACAAATAGCGGCCTCTGGACCAAGGCTGCTCTGTTTTGAATCCCTGCTTGCCAGTGCTGGGCTTTTCAGAGATGCTGACCCAGTGATGCCCACTGTCAAACCCAGCAGTGCAGTGTAGGGGCCAGGCAGAGCGGGCAGGGTGATTAGACAGCCCATTGCCCATCACACTGAAAGGTTTGCATTTTATTGTTCAAAAATCACATAATTAGATTAGATACACAAAACCACCCATCTATGATACTGTGTGGGCTGTGAGACAGGCAATCTGGTGGGGAGGCTGAGTGTGCTGGGGGGCATGAGGAGGGGAGGAGAAGGGGCCAAGGCTGCACATGGAGCAGCCTTTGTTTTTAAATCACAGTGTTAATCAATAGCTAGTTTGCTTGGGAAAAAGGTGGCTCCCCCCTCCTGGCCACAGCTCCAGCTCTGCTGCAGGTGAGAGCCGTGTGCCAGGCTGGGGGCTGGAGAAACCCCGGTGTGGCCGTGCCGCAGAGGCTGACACTGCCAGGCTGCAGCACAGATATGGTCATTAGTGCTAAACTGAAACCGCTTTTCCTGAGTCCCTGCTTCCCATCCCAAGGGTAGGGCCCCACAACAGTGACCTTGGTCCAGGCAGTGCCGCGGGAACCGGCAGAGCCTAAAGCCCAGCCAGCAGCTAATCCTGCAGCAGCTGGGCAGGGCTCGGCACATCCTTCTGCCAAATCGGGAGACATCTAGCCTCAGCCTTATTTACACTGCTGTTCTGGCAACAGCCTTGTATTACTCAGCTTTTTTTTTACAATTTTGCTTTTTCAGCTTTAATTCTAACACATGGATAACCCGTGCCTTCAGCACAGCTATTTTATGCAGCTTTGCTGGCATTGCTTTGGGAAGTATTTTCAAAACTTTCAAAGCTGGGGAGCATCTTCATGGCACTGCTAACAGAGATGGCCGCACAGGCAGCCCTGCCTCCTCCCTGCACATTGGGCAGGGCGAATCACATAGCAGAGCCATGCACGCTCCCTGCAGAACCAAACACCGTGTCTTATAAAGGGGAAGAGTGATGAGGATGATTCTCCTTGGAGAAGAGATTCAGAGCAGCCCTGCAGAGAAGGACTTGAGGGTGTTGGTCGATGAAAAAATGAATGTGAGCCAGTTGCAGTGCATGCTCGTAGCACAGAAAGCCAACCGTATCCTGGGCTGCATCAAAAGGAACGTGACCAGCAGGTCAAAGGAGGTGATCCTGCCCCTCTACTCTGCTCTCGTGAGACCTCACTTGGAGTACTGTGTGCAG